>JAATLQ010032709.1:0-15181 GCA_013421005.1 Heliconius erato x Heliconius himera
CGGTAAGAGAGGTAGGGGGAGACCTCGGTTGACCTTCGAAAACACAGTATCAAAGATACTGGAGGAAGGTCACGTAAAAAGCATGAGGACCCCCCGAAGGGCATGTATGAAGAGGTTGATGACAGTGGACGAGGCGAAAGAGGTATGTAGAGACCGTAGCGTTTGGCGCTCCGTTCTCTCTGACTACCCCGCAAGGGATAAAGCGTGAAGCTAAGTTAAGTTTAAGTTAAGTTAAGTTTGGAGAAAAATTATTTTGAAGGAAACAAGTTTATTATTTTTTTTATACTTTACAAATACTGTCCTAGAGTGCGAGATAATATGTTCTTTGTCGCGATCTTCTTCCAGAAAAAATATTTAACAGTAAGAAATATTAGCTTAACATAATATATAAGAGTAAAGTAAAAAAAGTTTATTTTTATATTATTTTTCTAAAAAAGTAGATATATTTACTTGCAGCTCCTACTCCGCTCTCCACTTTTCGCGAGGCATTGCATGTTGAAGGGCGGAACACAACGCGGCGCTTTGTCTCCTTACCAGAGCAAGAAAATGGAAATAATGTATTCTCTCATATGAGAATCAAACTCACAATCTATATATTATATTCATAAATAACATATCAGCTGTATTGCTGCACCACGACTGCCTCAATTTCTCATTATATTATTGGAATTGAACCCACTACCGTATTATAATATCATTTGACGTTTTGAGCGTACCAAGAACTTTATCTACTATAACTAATCTACTGTAGTTGAAAAACTATTTTTTAGCAGCACTCATAATATAGCTAACTAATTTCGTATTGTATCTCAAGTATGTCAAGTTCAATAGCATTTAATACTAAATAAGGGAAACTGACCTTACGCGCACGAACGGACGTATAATAAATATTAATGATTATTGAAATATCATATTCTCGTTTTAGCGTATATTCGACGACCTTAATAAGTATATTATGTAGACGTATTTATAAATGCGAGAGTGTTGGCATGTTTGAAATTTTGTATGGAATGCAGGAGGATTCCCTTTTGCTTTATTTATTTTTTGGTATATTTGGTATTATTTTAAAACTGCATTCACAATTATAATCAAAAATATATTATTAATGATGTCATTAGTTACTTGTTTTTTTACAATATAACATTGTTTCAAGCAATGTCTTAATTTGTGACACTAAAAAAGATTTTATATAACAGTTCACTATGGCCTTAGTGTTGTCCAAAAAGGAACGAAAACAAAAAAAATGGGCTACAATGACTTCATCATCTCTTGAAAAGGTCTTTTAAATGTAATAATATTGATATAGCAAATAACTCGACAGGTGTTCTCCGTTTTTCCTTTACTAACCTTTACTTGGAAAAATGAAAATAGTTCACCCTTCTGAATGAGAATTGAACTCAGGATCATCGCGTATACAGGCACTGTTCCACTACACCACTATGGCCTCAATCTCTAATTAATTTAGTCTCTATAATACTAAAAACAACCGAATATAAATTTATTCTGTACACATAATTCTTTATAATTCAGCCGTCAAACACTGAATAGGAAGTCCAACTCCAAATAATGTTACCGCAAAGTTAAGAAACCGCTAACCTTGTACCAATTTTCGCTTTCTTGTCACCGATTGACTTTCGCTGTTGACCCCAAAGCCGGACCTTGACGTCACGTCAGCATATTACGTTTCAAATATAACGTGAATTGTATACATTTTGATTATTTATTTGTTTATTTCACATATTTCTCATAGGAAAATAAATCTGTAATAAATTTAGGTAAAGCCTGTACGGTAATTTACGCGCTTACACAATAAGCTCAATCATTAATATGGAGATAATGAAAATTTTAATTAAACAAAATATGTTTAGTTTGTTTTACACAAAATTAAGTTAGGAATACCCAAGTGTAGATTTATATTACGTGGCTTCAATTCATCAACTTTTATACAAATATACTTTTACAGAATATTAAATTAAAGCATACAATAAAATTGTCAATTGTGGTGCAGGGGTCCAAGTGTGCGACTGTACACTCAACAGAACGTAGGTTCGATTCCCACTCGAGGAAATGAAATATTTAATGTCTTCATTTTCTCGATCAGGAACTGGTGATAGTCAGAGGGAAACCTAGTGTTAAGACACTCCGTTCCTCGTTAAGGCACTTCCGTTTTCCAATTTCCACTGTTTTTTGCAGGAATAGCGTGTTCAGTGGTGGAACTCAACGCCGCGCTTTGCCTCGTAAAATTATTGTTTAATACAAAATAATTTGATATATAACTATAGAAATAACTGGACTAGTGCTCTTAATCTTTAAACCTCAAAGTCTTGAAGCTTACGAATCTGCCGGGTTATTGAATAATTAAGGGAGTTTCTATTAAGCGGAGTTATAACACTGAAGAAGGGGTTTGACCTTTCTTATCTAATATTCTTAATATCCTGTACACTAAGTTTTAGCCATTATTACCATATTCGTATAAATTTAAGCTTTATTTGCATAAAGTTAAGCTTTTAATTCCTTTGGAAAGTTTCACCTACTGATGAGCAGTAAACTCTGTTATTTCGGTAATTATCATGTAAGTACCGTCATTAATTTGATTTACTTCATTTATCAAGCAGGAGTTAATGCCTATATAAATTGTAGTAAGACATACGTAAATTCTAAGCAAATTTATCTTAAAGTTCGGAATTACTTAGAGACAGTTAAGTGAAAGATATTAATCGTAAGGTAGAGTCGTATAGGTAAGTTTAAATTTGTTTTGTTAAGAAAATTTATAGTTTTTGTGACGATTTGGTACATAAATGTACTAATAAATTGCTCTATACTATTGCTCTATATTATTTAAATATGCGTTAAATTATAACTAACGCTGCTTCGTTGACTTTGAAATCAACGACAAATTCCAGAGGTTGAAACAGTCCTTTGAGTAAATTTGAACATACCGCTAATGCATACAGTGAGATACATCGCACCCTACGTTTTCATTATCGATCTATGTACTCGTATATTTATATTAAAAACATAAAACTATAGAGTATATCTAAAAAAAACTTTTTGTATTTATTATGAATCTATTTGTGCAAGGTTTTACTATACTACATCACTTTTACTAAGAGCGGGGTAACAAGGAAAATGTTTACAATATTTTCCTTCGGGATAGGTATAAAGAATCGAGCTTGAGTCGCGTAAACGGTAACTGTTATATAAAAATCTATTATGACGCATTATTCATTTTTAAAAAATAAATTGATTCCATGACAGCCTATGACTACATTTAAAAGTTGTCTCAGTATGATCTTCTCTACACTACGATACCTTATTCATTGATCGAATTAATAAGCCACCTAATCTACTAATTTTATTAATTATTTTTAGGATTTTTTTTCAACGCAAAACATTCATCAAATATGCAGTAACAAGTACATTCTACAGCTCCAGTAAAAATTTAGAAAGAAGTTTCATTTATTCTTGATACCGACAAAGGTCCTTGTGGAGAAAAATCATACAAAGTTGTTTATACAAATGCGAAACCTGCACCTCGCGTGCACCAACGGAATACTTGAAAAATTCAAATTTTACAAAAGCAAGGCTAAGAAAATAGCTAGTGACAGAAGAGTACAATGAAAAGTTTAGCGTTATGCGGCGCAAGCTACTACCTCTAGGGCATCAGTGTAGGTGCACCACCATGTATGCATAAATTAGGATTAGTTCATATATATTTTTCTCTTTTATCTTTAGTAATAAGTTACTCTTAACAGGTAGTTGTAGCGCAGTAGAGAGCCTGAATGTTGGAAAAAAGGTAAAAAAAAAGAATTCGGCTACTTAGCATGGAATATCTCGAAATTATAGAGGTGCGTGTGGAATGGAGTGTCTCGATACTAGGTCCTCTCTGTTTGCCTTACTATATGCAGGATACGCTATAAGCTATAGGTATCCATTTTTATTTTAAGCGGTAACAAATATATATTTTTCAACTCTTTCAGTTATTATAACAACAAAAACCTTTTAGATAGTAGGAAAACTGTTTTAATGTTAAATAAATAGTTTCGATAAATTGTGAAACAAGATCAAAGTATACTCCCAGTTTTACTCTCATATTTTTTTTTTTTATAAATTATGTTTGACTGAACTGAACTTATTATAAAAGATAAATACATTTTTGAATGCACATGTATTAGGAACTGAATATCAGGAGTAATGTGAGTTACATAGAAGAGATATTTAACATGAAAAACATATATACATGTATTTATTATTTAATATTTTTTTTTTATTTACATCAGAAAAATAAGAGAAAAAGTATCTTGTGACAAATTAATCTACTCTATGTCTATATTTTTATGGAGATCAAACTTGTCGTTGCTAAGCTACGATCTATATTAAAAATGATTACTTATAGTATTATTAATAAATCCCCAAAACTACAATAATATGGGCAACCTACTCAAAGCTATCCCAACCTTGCCAAGCTGCAGTGTTCAGTGCTCAGTTCAGTTGGAATTGAAAACGTGTGTTTACTAATAATATCAGTGTTACGGCCAGAGGCGAGACTTAACAACCTTTAATACGATATTCTACATTTACTCTTTTTTATTTTATATTTTTAGTTTAGATATATAGAATAATAAATTTTATATTTACCGATATTCTATATCTACTCTTTTTTATTTTACTTGTAGTTTAGATATCATATATTATGACTTGTATTTACTAAAGAAAGCTGAGGCAAGCGAAAGATAAGACACTGCGTTCTGTACTTTCTGTAGTTTCTTTGACGCCCCTGTCTCCTGTCTAATATTTGCCTAATATTATTATATATGCCTAATATTTGGTACATATGTATGAGAAACAATTATTTTTAAATCAAAAGTTTATCTAATCTAACTGAAAGAATAATTGCATATAATATGAATAAATATCTTCATTATATATATATTGAGAAATCGAGTAAAGGAACGCAGCTCTTGACACCGCCTAGTTTTTGAGACGTTGCCTGTTTACTGGCGGAATTCAACGCCATGCTTTTAATTGTAAAGGGATATTGCCAAAAATGAAAATAATCAATTTTCATTGTGGGAATCGAACTCACAATCGTCTTGTATACAATCAGACGCTGTGCCACTGCGCAAATTGAAAAAGAATAAAAGAAAAATATAATGATTATAATAAAGACTTTAATATCCTTCCATCCCTCGATAATTCTATAAAAATACAATTCTCTTTAACGGTCCCCTTATACATTGTTTGATCGTTACTGAGATTCACATAATCGTTGTAGGCAATGGCTTGTGAACCTTTCAGATATAAAATATAACGTTGAACCTATTCCGAAACTTGAGCGTATATCTGTTTGAAGATTTCAAAAGTTTTATAAAAAACATTATCAATTCTAGTATTTAGGTTGATACACAAAATGATACTACTGACGTTTCAATGTAACGTGACAATTTAAAGGTTTTGATAATGGCATAATTAAACAAAGAATATTTTTATTAATGTTTTCATATGATTACATAATATGAAACGAAATGGCGTCTCATCGATAAGCAATAATCGGACAAACTGCGCTACGGCTTATAATGTGATTTCCTCTAATAAACAAAGTCATTTGATGGGAATTTACATATAATGTATTTTTGAGATCAAGCATGTGAGAAATATTTTACCGATAGAATTGGTTAGTTTTGACAAGCTCTTATTCAACTTGTCGTGTTAATTAGTTTGTTAATATATGTAAAATCTTCCAAGCTCTATTTGACCCACTTCCCAGTGTCCGATTGAGTTTAAATTTGGAATACAATTTCAGTTTTGATAGCAAGGATGTTTATACCCCACATGTAATATACCCATATAAAATATTATACACCGTGAAAAAACTTCTATACGTATAGACTGAAGATGGAACTAACAGGACAGAGACATCTGACGTAAGAAAATTAGAAAAGTCGTGAATGGACTTGTTTCACTTGTTTTAGCGAATACTTCAATCAAAATTTGACAGGAAACCCACCTTACAATAATAGAAATATTAATAGAAATGGGAAGATTAAGAGAACACAAAAAAATAAAAAATCTCTTTTAAAACAATTTTTTATACCATAAGACATTTGTTCTTATAAAAAACAGAGAATTAAATCATGCGGGATACATCATGAAGCTAAAAAAAGTATGCAGGCTAAAAGACAATTGAAATGGAATTGTTTGCTATAATATCTAGTTACGTACAGTGAAGTTATAAAATATTTTTGCAGATTTTATATAAATAAATAATACTTAGAGTATTATTAAGAGTATTATTAATTTTGAGGCCGGTCGAGGCGCAGCGGCAGGAGGTGTGACTGCAAACCGACTGGTTGTGGGTTCGATCCCCACTCGAGGAGATGAAATATTTACTTAAATTTATATTTCCATTTCTTCGCTCTGGTGTCGAGGTTAAGCGCGGCGTTGAGTTCTGTCACTCAACATGCAATGTCTCCAGAATTCGGCAGAAACTGGGGAACGGAGTGTCTTAACACTAGGTTCCCTCTGCCTACCCTGCTGTGTGCGGGACACAGCGTGAAGCTAATTTAATTTATATTTTTTTTTTATTATTTATTTAAATGTTACTATTTATATGGATGAATGACCTATCATACTATCAATTTATTTAAATTAATAATTATTGTTAGTAGTTTCGTCTAAATTACATAGTCAGTGACCCCGGATGTGATCACACATTAACGCATGTTACTCGATATTTCAAAATTACTTTTATAAAATAGATCTGTTATGCATTTGTATTTCTTTTTTTCTTCTTCTTCTTTCTTTCTTTCGTTTTATCCTTGTAGTGGTAGCCTCATAAAAAGACAAATAAAAGAAAATTTCGTAGCTGTAGGTCTACGGGAAATATACTACAGGATTTAACAAATCAATAGAAATTTTTTGACTGCATTGTGTTAGAATCTTAACTTTTATGCTCCAAGGAACCTCAGCGCAATTAGAAATAAAACGGTCTTGTCAAACGGACAGACGGACATCAAAGTGATGCTATAAGGTTTTCGTATTTTTCTTTTAGAGGTACAGTACCCTAAAAATGGATTAATTATTTTAGTTTGGTTTTTTATGCTTTTATTCATTAAATAATTCTTAATTTGAGTGTTTTGGGAATTGATTTGATGTTGCTAGCAAAAATTGCCGGAATTAATTGTGGTTTTAAATGTTTATTCGTCTAGGTAAACTGTAATTACGCGGAGACAACAAATGTAGTTTTTTCTATATAATTTTCCGCAATGATTCCGGGTTAAAGCATAGATTACATAATGCTCCATTAATTTCCATCTTTCATTGAGAAATTGCAAGCACTACGTGGTTGCTTAAGAAGGTGTCAACTTACAATGGCGAATGGGATTCTTTGTCGTAAGTTGACCTTCTTGACATCTCGGTCTATTGTAAAATCATAGAATCCCATTTTGTCTGTCTGACCACTAAGCCATACGTTCTTGAAGAACGTATGGCTTAGTGGTCAGAGTGCCTGGGGTGGGCTTCCAGAAGGCGCGGGTTCGAGTCCCGCTACGTTCAAATTTTTATACGTTTTCTAAATAAGTATAATGAAATCATTGTTTTCGATTCTATATATAAGAAAGGTCTTCAATGTTATTGAGGATCTTTATAATTTTTTTTCTTATATGTCTTCTATTTTTTTCTTTTTTTTTAGTAACAACAATGAATGACTCAGAACGGAAAATAAGTAAACTCAATTCCACGTTTAGTTCTACTTACATTTTCACTTTTGTTGACCAAAAAAGGACATTTTTGCCCAAAAACTTTAATAGTGTCAGGTGTTTCTCTTTAGCTCGTAGACTACTATACAGAAGTTCATAATTAGGTGGGTGGGTAATAGCGATAAAAACTAATGAAGCGACCTCCAGCAATAAAAGACATCCGTGCCGTTACGCGCAATCCCGTTTATATCTTATTCGTGACGTTAATATTCTTTGATGTTTTCCTCGGAGAACGGGGGAAATTTTGGACTTTTTTTTCTAATTTTTTCTTAGTTTATAGTGAAAACTTTACTTAAACGTAGTGCAAGTTCATTATTTTGTTCATAATTTTGCATCGATTGTATGATAGATAAAGCAAAATCAATAATGTTTTCACTTTCTTGCTTTAGTAATAAGACAACACGCGGTGTTGCTTTTCGCAATTTTAACACGCAATGTCTCGTATTTTAGGCGGACCCTTCCATTACCAGTTTCCCGAGTTTAAATGGATATTTTTGTAGATTTTGATAGTAAATTTTAGTTTTTTTTTTATGTTTTTTGTAATAGGTAGTGAAGTGGGTTTGATTTGCACTCGAATAAATAAAATATTAAATATTTTCATTTTTTCGCTCTGGTATCGAGGCAAAGCGCGGTGTTGATTTCCGCTACACACAATGCCCCCTGAATTTGGCGAAAAGTGAGGAGCGGGGTATCTTACTTAATATTACTCTCCCTATTTGGCTCCCTCTGCCTGAACTGCTACACGCGCTACAAAAAATAGTAAATTATACTTAGATCAAATACACGTTAATATAACAATTATATATATTTTTCTTTTGTGTTTATTATGGGATGGTCGAAGGAAACTTCCATATAGTTTTTAATGTGCGTGCTTTTTAACTAACATGACAAACGTTACATTATTTACATTCTGCTTTATTATTCATTGTCAAGCGTTAGTACAGTAAGCAATGTTATTCTTCAAATAGATTTCTTTTTTTTTTTTTTTAATCTCATTTATTTTATAAGTCATACATCAAGTGATTAAGTCGACTTAAAATTAATAACAAAACTGCTTATACTGTAGGTGTTACGTTAACAGTTAGGATTACTACTTATTGATTATTTTTATAATAGTCAGATCTAAGATACAATGAGTCTATGATGAAACTTACAAATCTACCACTGTGTTCGGCGGTGAAGCCTGAACTTAAGATTTGATGGAGAAAGAAGAGAAACTCACCCCTAGAGCATCGAGTTTCATTTAAAAAATCCAACCTAGACTGTTCGTTGATTTTACACTCAAGAACTAAGTGCAGGAGGTCCTCCTGCATAGAGAATAGATTTCTTATATGCCAAGAAATATGTTTAAATATATTATTTATATACTAGCGGCCCGCCCACAGCTTCGCCCGTTTAAAATACATGATTATTGATTTAATAAGCAGAATTGATTGACAACTATAATGATTTCTAATATATTTTTTTTATTACTTTAATCTATAATATTCTAATACGATTTTATTACGACATTATCGTAATTTCTATAAGAATTTTTGATTGTTTCGAACTTAAAAATACGACCAATGTTGATATTTGATATTCATAAAATATACATAAAAGCGAGCGGAATATTTTAACACTAGGTGCCCTTTGCCAAAAAGGAAGTTAAATGTATGTTAATGAAAGCACCTGTTCCTTATCATTATCTTAGCACGTCAGATCACGTCCGGCGATGATGTTGTGGGGTCAAAGATTAGAAGATCAAATAAACTCTAATGGGCTTATCAGTTACGTGGGCGGCTTGGTTATAGGACTGCTTATTTATTGCCTGTCCGCCCTTGCACTATCTACTTATTTGTATGTATTTGTACTTTATCGCAGGGATTTCTTAATCGATTCACACTAGGAGCCTATAGATATGTTTATTTTATTTTATTATATTTTGTTTTACTACTCAATGAGAAATGTCTCGAAAAATGGGCGGTGAGTGAAGAATTAAGTGTCTTAACACTAGGTCGACTCTATCTTCAGATATGATACGCTGTAAAGTCTACAATGTTAAATATAAAATTTCTCCACTTAGAAATTAATCCTATAACTATTGCTTAGTTATATTAGTTTGCAAAAACTTACACTGTGATAACGTTTATGGTTATCATACGAAATATAAAATAAATAAAACATTTATAGAAGCAGAAAATGCAATCACATATGTGCGTCTAATTTCACAAAAAAAAACCAACATATTGAAGTAAAACTCATTACTATTTATCTTTGGTGCCGGTTAATTAAACGCTTGGATGTTTTGAATAAATATTGCGGTAGTGGCGGCGCGGCACGTCGCGTCGTCTCTAACAAATAGCGGGAGTGACTGTTGCATACCATATTGTTATTTTCCTTTGTATTTTCATATATTCTTGCTTGCTTAAACTAATTTATTTATGTGGTTTTTTTAATTAGTTGATTTCATAGTAAGTGTTTTTTTTTTATTTGTTGTTTTTATTTGACGTAATTGAGGCCGTCGTGGCGCAGCGGTAATTTGATTGTAAAGGTGACGATTGTAGTATAAAAATCTTTCTTTTGGAAAATTGGAAGGGTTCAAAGAGGCACAGATTTAAAAACCACATATTTTTTTTCCTATATAATGTATATTTGTATGTAAGTGATATGTACTGTATGTTTACTATATAGTTTTTATATATATATTTAGTAATTTTTTTTTTTGCATGTTTTTCAAAATAGTAAATTAGTCTAGTAAGCAAAAACACATTTTTTTAATCAGAAACTATCAAAATACCACAAAATAATTCAAAAAATAGCCTGCGTTGTATAAAAATTCAAGCACTTCCTAACATCGATATGCGAAGTTACGGATCACTGATCGCTATTCTTAAAGGTGTAGAATATTATATACAGCGTGCTCTGCGCGTGAACGCTTCATAACGTATTTTTGTAGGGTTGTCACTCTTCGTACCTAAGTAAAATGAAAAACAATAAAGTGACATTTTTTTCTAATTTATTTACATTTTTGTGGCTAGATGCCTGAAAGTTAATATATTTTTAAATAAATTAAAAAAATATTATTATAACTTATATTTTCCTTAGGTACAGAATAATACAGAATAATTAATGAAAATAAATGAATTCTTATATTTTTAAATTTAAATTACTGTCTAATACTAAGTAAAGAGAAAATCTTAACCTAATTAAGGTTAAGATAAGTGCTTCTCATATTACCACACAGGTGCTCACGGGGCATGGCTGCTTCGGGGGTTACCTATATCGGGTTGTTGGGAGGGAGCCCGACGCTCGCTACCACCACTGTGACGACTGCCTCGACGAAACGGCCCAGCACACGCTGGACGTGTGCCCAGCCTGGGCGTCTCAACGTCGGGCTCTGCGCGACCTCATAGGGGACGATCTTTTCCTGCCGGCCGTGGTCAAGGCCATCTATCTACCTACTATCTGCCGGTCCGCGAGCCCCACATAACCCCCTCGAGTCCCCACAACACACTCGGGCTGGTATCCGTAAAAGAACGTATAGTGATCAAACATATGCTTTGTAACACACAGCAGTGTATATACCTTAGTTTTAAAATATTTCCTTTCACTCTCCACCTAAATTTCGAAACAGTGAGTGTTGAGCAGTGGAATTTCATGCTTTATCTTATTACAAGCAGAGTGAGTAAATGAAAATAATTCATTTACCCAGAGAGGGAATCGAATCCAAAACCATAGCATATATACAGTCAATGTGTTCTGTTGCGCCACGGTGGTATCTATAATAATATAGTTCATTTTTACAATACATAGTAACATTTCTAACCATGCATGTTGTTATATTTTCTTTATGACAGTTTTCTAGTCCCATAATGTGATAATATAAATCATAAATGAAAACGTTGACAGCCCTGTAAAAGATAATACTCCCGAGGTATGACCGAGGACTTATTTTTCTCGTGTCACTTTCATAAGATACATATAAAACCATAAATCCAGGTCAGAATATTATTGTATAAATCAGCGTGTGTTGAAATGACCTATAAGTTAATTTTATGGGAAAATATGAGTTGTATGCTATATTAAATATGGTGGTTGGGGGTTTGATGCTCAAGGCAATATTTTTTTAATATTTTTTATTTATATTGCTTAGGTCTCACTGTCTTTCAAAAGACTGAAGGCAGAACGTGGAGTAATTTATAACTGAATTATTTCTTTTCCACCCGCAAAATTCAGGGTAAATGTGAAGAAAAATACAATTTATAGCAGAGAGCAATACTGTATTTACTTACATCATATTTCCTAGTTTTAGTTAGAACCAATTTGTAAATAGATGGTTTTGATTAACTAGAATTTATTGATAGTAATGTACAGAGACCAGTTTTAGATAGTTTTAATGACCAACTATTAATTATAAATGCATTTGCAAAGTATATTTATGGAAATTATTCATAAACCAATCAGATGGGTTTTATCTAGTTTAAACTAATGTTGAATTGAAATAATGTTTCATCGGAACTAATTTTGACATTAAGGTGTTTTTCTGGTTGAGATTTAAATAAATAGAAAGCCAGTCGTGGCGCAGGAGCACAAATTGTGTGACTCAACGCTACTGGTTGTGGATTTGATCCCCACTTGAGGAAATGACATATATAATATTTTCATTTTTTTCGCTCTGGTATCGAAGTACAGCGCGGCGTTGAGTTCCGCCACTGAACACGCAATTTCTCTAACATTTCGTCTGCCTACCCTGTTGTGCCACTTGCCTGCTGCGGGATACAGCGTGAATAAACATGAGATGAAAATAGATGCGTTCACGTGACCTTTACAAGTAAAGAGCCAGATAAGTCTTGACACGTCGACTGTGGATTTTATCACTTGCTACCACGTCTCCTATGAGTATATTAAATATATATAGACGATTCCTTTGCGTTAGTTACGAGGCGAAGCGCGGTAATGAGTTGAGTTGAGCCACTTAACACAATATCTAGAAAATTCGGCGGATAGTGGGATAGAAAGTGTCTTCATAGGGAATGGAATGTCTTAACACTGTGCGAGATACAACGTGAAGCTAAAAAAACCCACAGAACTTGTAAAATTCATATCCACTAGTATTTTATTAAAAAATAATAAGTTCTTTTTTCATCACAATTGATTAAAATATATTTTTTATCATATAAGCGATTATAAGATATCTCTCATATAATTGCCGGCATTCCGATTGGCAACACAATGTGACCGCAGTTCTGTGGATTCAAATCCTACATCATTATATTACACACGCACGATTTAAAAGGCTTTTGTCATAAAATGTTGGTTGTTTGGGTTCCGTAACCGAACTGTAAAAGGAACCCTATTGCAAAGACTCCCCCGTCTAAATGTTTGTCACTGCTGGCTGCAGGCTGTATCTCATGAACCGTGATATTTAGACAATTGAAGTTTTCTCAGATAATATATTTCAGCTGCTGATATAACAACAAAGACTGAAAAACAGATTAAAATAGATATTTAAGAGGGGCTCCCATACAAAAAATTTTTTTGCAGTCGTTACACATACAGGGTTCCTTACCATGAACCCTTCGCGTGCGATTCCAACTCGCACTTGACCGGTCTTCTATCTATATTTCTTGTCTATTGTTGCTTAATTCTTTACGTTTTGATGCATGATGCATAAAAAGAGTTAATTTATGATTTATGATGAAAGAGATCACTGGTTGTTTTATCTCTTATGAAATGAAGAATGTTAAATGAAGAAATAATAAGCCGTTTATAAGCGCGTCAGTTGTGGATTCAATTCCCATTTGAGTGAGTGAATTATTTTCATTTCCCCGCACTGGTAAAAAGACAGAGGGCGGCGTTTACTTTTGCCACTCAGATTTTTTGAATATTGTGCGGTGAGTTTGGAAGCCTGTCTCAGGACCAGGTTCTCCACCAGAAAGAAATTCTAATGAATTACTAAATGTTTGTAATTACCAATGGTTTGGAATATGCTATGGTTGTTTTAAAAATCAAATAATTAAAAAAAATGCTTAAAGCTCTTCATCGTTTTTTTCTCCTATTCATTTTTCTTTGAAATATTTTACCCGTTAACAGTAACGTTATAGTAAGACACTTTACTATCTAAATTAAAGAAAATCTTCCATTATTCACTTACTAATAGAAATCGTTTGCAAGTATTGTATGTAGGAAGCAAAAATTTGGCATAGAGGTTCCTCGAAAAAAAATATGGCAGCACTAAAAAGAATTTGAAAAGAAATAATTGAAAAATGTAAAATTACGTGATTCCGTAAGTTTCTTGATTTTCTACAGGGACGGAAAAATTTTAAGATTCCACGTTTTAAACTGTTTCGCAAACTATAACTACAAGATAGGTACATGCTTCTCAAATATAAATTGTGTCTTACATAACAAAAATCTAAACAGACCGTCTACGTCGTGAAAAAGTAACAAAATATATTAAATTAGGATACAAAAAAACACTTTATATAATAGAATTGCAAAAAAACGTTGTTATTTGAGTAAAATAGTGTGTACGACCTCGCGAAGGCCGCGCGGTCAACGACGTATATAATGGGCTAATTAATATATTAAAGTTCAGTGGCCGTATTAGGACGCACAATAACTATCTACTGTGCGTCAGTATTGTCTTCTATGTATCTAAAAATAGGTTATTTTGCAATATCTTTTTTAATATTATGCATAATTAGGACCTTATAAGAGGAATAGACAGAGGTTTTAGTTGAAACACTTCGTTTTCGATTTTTTTATTTTTTTAGATTATAAAACTATCTTTTTCTGTAATTTTACGATTAATTCCGATTAGGACAAAAACTAGTGTCAAGTCACTCTTTTGGGTACTGTCCAACTTTCAGCTCTTTGCTTATGCAAACGTACAAGTATGAGTAGAGAGAAAGGCACCTCGATTGACCTTTAAAAACAAAGCGTCAGGCCCCCCCGGAGGCCATATGTATATGTGCGGGTGATGACAGTGGAAGAGGCGAAAAAGGTATGCAGATACCGTAGCGTCTAGCGCTCCTACTCTCTGTCTGGCTACCTCGCTAGATTGATACACTGATACTTATCACGTTCTTTGGGTTCATATTAACATCTAGCTTTTGTGGTATTGAGGTCCATTACCCACCACGCAATTTCTATAAGAACAGTATTTAAAGAACCGATTGCGCAAATACTTGAAGAATGTAGCTGATATCTCAAACTCGTTTGAAAATATTATTCAATAAATAATGCCTTGGCTTGTGATGTGTCTAGTGGTTAGAACTCTTTATAGTTGTGATCGTGAAGAACCCAAAATCTTTTAGAGATTCAGAGGAAACAGTGTTAAGAATTCCATATTATGCCATTAGAAGGTATCGCTTTAATAAGATATATGCCATCAGAAGTTGTTCTTGTGTCAGTTATTTAGATAACTGTAGACTCGACAA
>JAATLQ010032711.1:0-15191 GCA_013421005.1 Heliconius erato x Heliconius himera
AGTTTTAAAAAAAGTCTAAAAAGCCATATTTTAAAGGATTTCTCATAAAATATATTTAATGCAAAATATAACAGTGTCATAACTAAAATATGTATTTATTACAATACAATGCTACACTTAGTAAGTACTTCACCTAATAAGATACTAAGCATAAGAAAGTAAAATAAGAATAATGTAAATAATAACTAAATGATTATTTTATAAGTGTTATAAAATATAATATTTAACAAAAAAAAAAAAAAAAACTACATTAAATAAATAAACGAAATCTAAAAACATCAATTAATTTTTAAATAAATTGATGTTTTTGTAATAATTTTTATATTAAAACATTTAATGTGTCACCTACCTTAGTAACATAACTTTGTACATTTGATATCATTTTTACTATTAATTGCTTAAACTACCCTACTTTGCATCACAAAATATTTATATTTGTTTTTATTGTGGTGATATTGTTATGTTATTGTAAATTTTACCTTATTACTGTATACGCCTATTCGATATATACATTTGTTTACTTAATGTTTTTGTAATTTTCTCTGTAAGTGATTTATATGTAAATCTTTTAAGAAAATAAATGTCTTTAACCGTATATATTTTGAATGGGTTGTTCGATTTTGTTAATGTAAAAAGTACTTTACACATATTGAAATTATCTTTAATTAAAATATCATTTAATAGAATAAGGATTAATGCAGAGGTATGAATAAAATGGTTTGATTATTGCCGGCACTTTCATCAACTTATAAAATATAAAAATGTAGTTATATTGTCATAACTATAGTAGTTGGACATATGGTATCGCGGACTTTTTTATAGATATTGATGCGTTCTATAATACTGTAGAACATTATTTTGTTCTATCATCAATAGTTTTCGCAGCGCACGCGATGATAAAATTTTTTAAATCAATTTCTTCACACCTTGGGTTACATTATTGCATTTTTCTTAGGGATCCCTATTTTTTTTGAAAATGTAATATAGCCTATGTGGGACGGTGAAGATGCAGCTTTCTAATAGCGAAAGAATTTTTGAAATTGGTCCGGTAGTTGTCGTGTAAAAACAATACAAACATACATACATACATACAAAAATACAAATCTTACCTCTTTATAATATTAGTATAGAAGTATAGATGTATATATAGAATGTACTGATTTTTTTCTATGTAATACCTATGGATTTTTACTTTTCGCAATTTTTCCTTTACTTGTACTATAAGACGTTGCTTCAGTTGAAAAAAGAATAAATAAAATAAAATATGCATGGCAATATACATAAATAACATAGTTAAATATAAATAATAAAAACGATATATTTTTAATATCATATTAATCGCGTTCGCGTAGCGTTCGTGTATTGTCGTCCCGAGTGTCGCGACCGTCGTTCCGTCTTTATAAGTGGTGGTGATGCTTGGAAGGCAGCGGTCGAGTCGAACTCTTAAGTACTACGGCACTAATAAATATAACGTACGTACGTACGTACCAAATATATTATAAATATAATATAATAATTTGAAGCCTATGATAGCACGATCTTTTAGGATCGAATTTCTTATAAAGGCAGTATATGTGTAGGAGCGACACATATTGTGGTTCTAAGTGATCTTTGAACATTATTATAATATTGAATGTTGCTTGACGTCGCGAAGGCTGACGTGATGGGCTTATGCGAACTGTTATAGTGACACTAACTATGTCGTGGCTGACGCCGTCTCGCAGTACGCTCGCGATACGTAAGCTATGCTTGTTAGCGTTGGTCATTGATATATTGTATACCACTTCTACGACTTGGTATACGACTAGTAGGTGTGTGGTGCTGTTATGTCCCAGCTCCGGTGTATGTAGTAGTGTCCGCCTGTCTCATACGGGTGTGTGGTGCTATTTTATGTCCTGGAATTCTGGATATGTAGTAGTGTCCGCCTACGGTTCGAGACACGACTGTGGGGTGTTTGCCGTGCGTTTATTTAATATATCGGCCGCTTAGCGGTAGTGGGTTCGTTCCAACGACTTATATTGATCTCACAAATCAATCAACATCAAGAATCATTATTCTAATACAATCTTAATATAAACAAGCGTAACAAGTACCTTCAGAAAGATCACACAACAATTTGTTTGTTTGTTGCGCGTTTTTGCCTTTGTACTATGACGGTATCTCCACTTTACGGCATGAAAATATTGTATAGTCATCGATCCCCAACACGTATGTTAATTTACAAGAAAATCGGATAGGTTAGAAAAAGAATTGCTTAGTTCGTCTTATGTTGATTTGGTATGGATTAATGTTAAAATAAGAATATGTTTTATAACTAAATTATTATAAATATATGTAGGATGCTAAAAATAAAATATAATGATGGAATGGATGAATAAATAATAAGACGAATCAGACGAAGATCAGAAGTGGATGGTAGGTATAACTAAGGTAAGGTGTATTGTATATTAGAAAGACACTTTTGAAAAATAAATAGGAAAACGGAGGCTAACTCTAATTATTCAATTTTTATCTTTCACCTTATACCTCACCTTTTACTATGGAAATCGTTAAAATATATTAATTCAGAAATAATCGTTGAATTAAATTTCTACTAACGACGTAACGTTCCTGCTAACGACGTAACGTGGAACGATTTAAATCTACATATATTATAAACTAAATGTGATATTATAGTATTCACATTTCTAAAAATAAGGTATAGATTTAATTTTAATTTTCTTCATAACTATGAGTAGACATATTTAGTTTTGCTAATTCCTAGTGAATAGATTCCGTTCTTTTTCTATTTACTTTTTTACTTAATTTTTCACTTAAGCTTATTTTTGAGGCTTTAGCTTGAAATTCAAGATTGACTGGCTAAGCGCAAAGCCACATTCAGTATAACAAAAACGGGGAGTAAAAGTGACTTTCAGTATCTATTCTATTCTTGAGTGTATCTAACACTCCTGATTGCAGATAGAACCCACAACCACTACGCTGTAAATATTTACCATTGTCGATATTATATTCATACAAGATTAACCGAGTCTTAATAGTAAAAAAAATGTAACGAAATTTAATTCTCCCCTTTTACGGCCAATACAAATATTATTGGCCTTAATTATTTGTAACATCCTTTAATACAAATATTGCATAGAAAAAAACATGCATTTTAAAAAAGACATATATTACAAAAATACTATAAAATATTATTAGTAGTCAAATTCATTTAGACAAAAGACCAAAATGCTTTTAAGTTGGAAATATGAATAATAAACGCTCCTTAACGCGGTCTGTGAGGGATTGTCGCAATTTTTCTTACAAGACAGGGACTTTTCTTTATTACGACGAATTATATAAAATTTGTTATGCCTGCGACCTAGAACTTAACATTTTTTTATGTCCAGGTGACCAACCAGTCGGAAACTGGTGGGGTAAAATCGATTATTCAACGTCAATTTTGTCTATCTAATAAACTAGGTTTTATGTAATAGATATTCCAATTCCACTTTAGCGCAATTATTATATTTTTTTCAATAGGTTAGTAGGTATATTTTAATTTTACCTTTTATCTCATTTCTAGCATAGTAGAGTGTTTTCTGTCAGGATATTAAGTTAGAGAGTACAGTTCTCCACTCGAGAAAATTAAATATTTATTTATATTGATATTTTCATTTCTTCGCTCTGATGTCGAGGTAAAAGTGCGGCGTTGAGTTGCACCATTCAACACGCAACGCAATACCTAGAACTCGGCGGAAAGTGGGGAACGGAGTGTCTTAACACATGGTTCCCTCTGTCTACCCGGCTGTGTGCGGCATATAGCGTGAAGCTGTTTAATTTTAATATATTTTTTGATCCAAAAACAGGTAGGTAGATAGACAAGTTTACGGGAGCGCGAGTGGGCTTTTTAAAAAGTAATAAAACTTTAATTTGAATTTATTTTAATTATGTATTGAACAGAATTTCATGTTCTTATATAATTAATTACTAAAGACTTAAAATACTGAAACGACCAAGCAGAAGCGCATGCTCTTGTCGATCAAAAAACTATCTCAAGAAAAATTAATATTAAAAATATATAAGAATGTTTCCCATGGCTTGAGAGGATTCGCGTTACCATACTTAGAATGCTGATTAAGCATTTACCTGTACCGTTCTCATGCCATGAGCCAACATAACTAGATTCAACATTGTTTTGTATTCATAATTATCTGTAAATTATTGAAAGTGCCAGTTTTTATTCATAAAGCAAGTTAACTTACGTAGTATACTATTGTTACCCAATTTTCTTGAAAAATATGCATAATTTTACCTTTTTGCTCCGACGTAATAGGTTGTTATTGTAACACAACTGTAAATCTATTTTTTTTATTAAAAATATAATTATAAATACAAAAGTTATGCAAAAAATAAACTTTAAATCGCTCGCCTGAAGTAGCATTTACCACTTTTCATACTTTACCTAGGGACCTTTGATATTTTCCTTTTATTTATAGCAATATAATAAGCTATAGACAAAAAATATATAAATATTTGAATTCCATATTACGAATTTCGAGTAGATAGGTACATTTCAAAAAACTCTATTTAAATGGTTTTCCTTTGAAAAATGTAATCAACAGCCTATCAGTTTGCTTTCAAATTAAGAGTTTGTCCACAGTTTCATTAATCCATACAAACGTGTCTAATCAAACACCGCTAGTGAATACATACTGCAATCAAAAATTCAGCTTTTATAAAAATTTTTAGAGAGCCACTCTTTTCCTTTGTAGAGTGCTCACAGCTTAAAATTGGTAGGAGTTTGAAACCCACCGCTTTAGCGAAATTTGATTTGGATTTGAGTCAAAGCGTTATGTGCCCAGTGTTATCTAATAAATGATTCAAAAATATTTTAATCTTATCTCTGTATATTATATATCTCTATATATAATATAGCTGAATTCGGCAGAAAGTGTGGAACGGAGTGTCTTAACACTAGGTTCCCTCTGCCTATTCTGCTGTGTGCGGGATACAGCGTGAAGCTGATTTTTTTTTTATTTTAATATAGCTGTGTACAATATTAGCGGCCCACTCTTTGTTGCTGACGCAGACTTTATTTTTAGAAAATATGAAATTATTGTTATTTCATTATTTAAGGCTAACTAAGACTTAAACTGTAATATTATATATAGTACTCCTGAAGAATGGAGCTTTCATACAAAACAAAAAAAAGTAAATCGGAACAGTAGAACCTGAGATCTTAGTATTTAAGCATTCAAACTCTTCCGCTTTATTATATTAGTATACGAGTAATGTACATATATGTGTACTAATATAATCTAGTAAGGATGAGCTCTAAAAAAGTGTTTATACTTTATTGAGGTTTATTGAGGTGCGGAACATTTCGAGATTGTCATTGTTTTAACAATCACACAATCTCTTACACTATAAGAATTTTAATAGAAAAAAAATAATAGAAATCTAAAATACAATAATAGGACTAAAATAATTTAGTTCCAAGATGTTTTTTCTCGCTTTAGCGAGTTTGTGGGCTAATGCTTGAAACTTTTTCGAATGAGAATCAAACTCACAACTGTCACGATGGCTTCTTCTCGCTAATATTCTCTAAAAATACTAAAATTTATAGATACATATTTTTTTGTTAACTAAGTATTTTGACAATTTTATTTTGTGTGTAAATTTTATATATATATATTCGAGACTAGGGTAAAGGCAAAAGTTTTATTTTTACGATTTGGAAAGCACTGAAGAATTTCTAACACTAATTTTCACAACGCTTAGATATTCATTTCCATGCTCCACTACGTATTTTATCTCAAAAAGTTTCATACTTGCTTTTTTATTACTTGTTCTTGATAAATCGATATATTATATAGATAGCTTGTTCTATTTGGCGACTTGATCTAATACGGTAAACATTTTGTTTGTAGCAAAACAAAATCTTATTATTATTATTATTGAGGCCAGTCGTGGCGCAGCGGCACGAAGTGTGACTGTAAAACCGACTGGTTGTGGGTTCGATCCCCACTCGAAGAGATGAAATATTTACTTAAATTTATATTTCCATTTCTTCGCTCTGGTGTCGAGGTTAAGCGCGGCGTCGAGTTTTGCCCCTCAACACGCAATGCCTCCAGAATTCGGCAGAAAGTGGGGAACGGAGTGCCTTAACACTAAGTTCCCTCTGCCTACCTTGCTGTGTGCGGGATACAACGTGAAGCTGATTTATTTTTTATTTTATTATTATTATTATTTTTAGATTCACGCTGTATCCCGCACATAGCGGGCATAGATGGAATCTAGCTACTTAGTGTTAACACTTTCTTCCAAATTCTTGAGGTATTGTTTGTTGAGTGTTCGTAATATTACCGCCATGATATTTTTAGTAAATAAAAAAATATATACATCAATGAATTTTTATGAACACAAGTTCATTTTATATTTGTATTATTAACATTAAAAATAAAAAAAAAACACTTGATCCCAAATCCAAAATTTAATGATAGATGGCTAGTGTTTGGGCTATTTAAAACTGAACCTTTTAAGAAGAAAAAAGATTCCAAGCTTAAAAAATGACATTTAATATACTGTCAATTTTTGCATGAACAAATTCTTGTTGATTCGTTATTGTTGAATATATTCATTCATGTTCAGATGTTTTGAGCACGTTGAACGAATGAATCTGTTTATGAATGTCTTATTATCCGTTTTAAAACGGATTTATAAAAGAATGGTGAGCAGTAAGAGAATCAGGGGATGACCTCGGTTAACCTTTGAAAACATTTTATGTTAAAAGGCGGAACTTAACAGTGCGCTTTGTCCGATTCCAGAACGGGAATCGAACCCACAACCGTCCCCTTTACACACGCTTATTCTCCTGCGCCACAATAGCCTCAAACTCAGCTTTATATATAATCTATTGTTCTATATTCAATACAATTTCTATATACATTTTTTTATAATAATTTAAAAGAATATATCTATTTACTTCCAGTTACGGCTATATCACCGAAAATATCTGCTACTAATGTCTAAATCCAAAATAAGTATTCCGGGTGTCGCAGCGCTCGTTCAAGAAAATTATAGTCGGATGGGAGAACTCGAACGCTTTGTCGAGGCTCCACTGCTTTTATTGCTTACCGCTGTATCTGCGTTACGAATTGTTTCAAAAATGTACAATGTTTGAAGGTAGTTTTGAGTTTTGTAAAAATTTTCTGTGTTTGGATTGTATTTCAAATGCTATGAAATTATTATTATGCTGCTGTATGGGATATAGCGTGAAACTAAAAAAAACCTACCAAAATCGAATTTAAATTACAAATAACTATATTTGTAACTGCATTTACCTTTAAGTAATACACAAGTCACTCGTTTACTAATCTAGAATAGTTATTTTTAGTGTTGTACTGCGGTAGTTTCAACAAATTATACGGTATTCCAGCCAGCTTCGTGTAGCTTCAATGTTTTTATTACTAAACACAGGTAGTGTTTAGGGGTGTCCTCCGTTTGTTGTTTGTCGTGTACGCGCAGGTGTTTTAAAGTATTTATTGTTATTCTAAAATTAAAATTGCATGAATCTTGGTATTTATTTTTATAGAAATGGGGCAATTAAATATTGTAATTAAATATTTTTATTTCCCATATCTGATTAGAAAAGGGTGGTGTTGAGTTCACTCACTTCATATTTTTTTTTAGCTTCAGGTTGTATTCCGTACATAGTAGGGTAGGTAGACGGAATCTAGGAACCAAGTGTAAGACACTCCGTTTCCATTAAGACACTTTCCGCTGAATTCTAGAGGCATTGTTAAGGGACGCAACTCGTTATCGAAGCGAGGAAATAAAAGTAATAAATATTTCACTTCCCGTAGTGGGAACCGAACCCACAATCGTCACTTTTACAGTCGTATTTTAGATTCCCTGCCTCACGACAGCCTCAATTTATATGACATACTATCTGGAATATGGAAATTACAGAACATAGTGTCTTGACACAAACCAGTAAGAAAGTAAGACCCTACTACTCAAGACAATACCGTAAATTTTATTGTTTTTTATCTACCTAGTAAGATTTTACATTCGTTTTATTTAGTAACTGATTATTTTATTAAAAATAATAGATACTAATATATAATACCAAAGTGAATATGTACTGTCTTATACGAATTTTGCATTTCCTGTAACCAGGCTTCACGCTTTATCCCGTACACAGCAAGATGTTGTGTTAAGACACTCCGTTCCCTACCTTTTCCGCCGTTCTTTTCCAAACATTCCGCCGTGTTCTGGAGGTATTGCGTGTTTATTGGCGAAAAACACGCCGCGCTTTGCCCTGGATAACAGAGCTAAGAAATGAAAATGTAAATAAATATTTAATTTCCTCGAGTGGGGATCGAACCCACAACCAGTCGATTTTATAGTCACACTTTGTGCCACTGCGCCACGACTGGCCTCTTTTTTTTATGTCACCAGGAATCGCAGCTACTACCTCTTAGAGAGCAATAATTTACGTAACATTGTTGCTTAAAGTAATGCTGTTATTCCTAAATCTTAAACAGCCAGTCTAATGACTACAACAACGGTCGTTAAAACATATTGCAGTCAGATGATAATGTTCTAGTACTTTGTCAAGGTCTGTTTTTAGTAGTCAAAATGACTTTTGTTTGTAATTAGTTTTATTAGAATATTTTTGTTCGTGTTTTCGAGCAGTAGGACAAGGTCTGTATGTAAAGGCGAATTGTGGGTTCGATTACAACTCACTTAAGTTATGTTATGTATTTAAATTATTTTCTTTTCACCGCTCTCATAAAATAGAGTGCAGTGTAGACTTCAACGGAAAGCGGAGAGTAGAATCTCTTAACGTTTGAATGTTACAATCTGAATGTTTGCGTAAAGCATCAGACTTTACGGCCAGTCACGACGCCGGGTCATAAGCGTCTATACGCGACAGATTGTGATTTCGATTCCTACTGGAGGTAACGAAATATTTATTACTTTCATTTCCTCGATCTGATAACCGCGCGGCGTTGAGTTCTGCCACTCAACACGCAATGCCTCCAGAATTCGGCAGAAAGTGGAGTGTCTTAACATTAGGTTCCCTCTGCCTACTGCTGTGTGCGGGATACAGCGTGAAGCTGATTTTTTTTATGATATGATTTTTAGTTCTCCTCGTCTATACTAATTACTATACCTACCTATTATTTAAAAGGCAAAATTGAATATAGAAAACTTATTTCACAGTAAAATATAAATGTTCTATCACACACCACTATATTCAGCTGATCTAATACCGTCTTTATAAATCTTATGCGAAAATCCTTGAAGTACAAAGTAACGGGTCAACAGTACCAACGGCCGTAAAGCTCCTTGCCGTTGGACTTTCAGAGACTTATTTTTCATGAGAGAAGCATATTTTCAACATTTATCCTTTGGGAGTAAAAAACTATATGTAAACTCGATTTAAATACGTATATTTTTGTCTATTTATATTTTATTTAATCCGGGCATATTGACGCTCACACGTCCCAATATTTAAATATTTTAATATGTTATACAAAAAGTATTCGGAAATATTTTTCCGTGACTGGTTAAATTCTTAATACGTAGTGTACATCATTTTTGTACATGGATTGCCAGAAAAAATAATTAATCCATTATATTCCAGGACGAGACGACCAAATACACAAATATAGATAAAACAGCATATTTATATTATCTTACTATACCGCTGTGTGGAAAATCTAGTGGCAAAACACTCTGTTCCCCTCTTTCCGCTCAATTGTTGTTGACTGGTGGAATTCAACATCGCGTTTGTTACTAGAGGGACAAGGGGATAACAATTAATTACCCTGAGTGGGAATTGAACCTACAACTGATGCGCTTACGTTCAGATACTTTCCCACTACACCACGACGGCATCTACTTGTAAAACTAGTAGCAAAAGTAAATTTGTATTTAACATAATATTAACTGAGTAAATAATTTCAGTTGTACCGCGGTGGCTTCTTCGAGGTGTATTCCGAAGGTGGTACCCAAGGGCCGGCCACCCGACATCAACGAATATTCATCCTTAAGCTTAAGAATTCTGGGAACAGAGCTGAAACATCGCCGGTTATGTACTCGCTTGGGTCATTAATGGTTTTAGAATTTCAAAGTAGATTAAAAGCATCTAATACATTAGATTTCATCGGAACATACAGGTTTATAAGTGAATAAAAAATATTTTTGTTTTCTCAAAAATGTTAAATTAGGTAATGTTTGGTATTAAGGCGAAACTCAATATCGCAGCTTATCTTGGTATTAGAGCAATCCAATAAAAAATATATATATATTACCCTGAGCGGGTATCAAACCCACAGCCGTCACGTTTACTGTAAGTTATGGCTTATTACAATATTCATGACTCAACGTACTGTATGGGGTAGGTATTATATAAATGAGGGAATATTTTTTAATGTTACAATATTGTAAAAGCACAAGTAAAACTTTTGGACAAATATATATAGAATATTTTTTCCGCATTCATTTATAAACTTCCGTTCCTCACTTTTCGGCAAATTCTCGAGGCACTGCCTAGTTATCTGAGGAAATAAAAATATTAAACAATTTTTTCCTTCTAGTGAAAATCGAATCCACAACCGTTTATATTTAGAAGTCTAACATATATTTTCACAATCACTATCTCTCACCAAATTAAGGTTAAGTCGAACACGTCTAAACTTAATACTGTCCGTGGAAACGCTACACTCGACACGTTACACGTTTCGATTCGTTACGCAGTACACGTCCACTTAGCTTACCAGTCAGGGATACAAAACTTAGTTGTAGTATTTGAACTAAACAAGGCTACTCACCAATATGAGAAAAAGAAGCTGGACTGCATTGTAACAGAAACTTTAAATAATTTATTCTGAAGTGAACTAGGAACCTATGGAATCTGTAAATGTAAATGTATTGGTTATGGGTTCGATACCCATTCGGAACAACGGCTTATTCTCATCAAAAAATAATCAAAACAGAGTTTCTCGCTCTGTTATGAGCAGTGTTAATTTTTCTTAAAAAAAACAAAGCTCGTCGTCGAACTTCGCCACCCGACACGTGATGTCTCGATAATTGGATGTAAGGACAACTGATCAGATCTAAATCCGAACTGTTCATTGATGAACAGGTGTTTGTCTCGATTATTTTTTGTAATCTAGTGAGAATGATTCTTTCGTATTCTTATCCTAAGCTGCTAATGGGACTAATGGGTTAGCACCTGGAGTACTGGAGAAGTATTGGCGGCAAAGTTCAAGTTCTTTAACTTTTAGTAGTATGTGATTACGTTATTGGTATCTATGCGTAACTGCGTCACACAAAATACAGGTATGGATCGAATTCCTACATGTAGGTAAACTGTTTATGTATCTTGACTGATTTCTTTAGGTATGAGTTTAAAATATTTTACCCTATATATTGTTCCCGTAAAAGGAGCGCTGACATTTCCACCCTGTATAAAACGGAAAATTATATTTATTTCCGTCTCCGTAGGAATTTCGAGATTTTTTTTTAGAGAAAGGAGAGGGAAGTACAATACGCTCCCTAACCTATCAACACGCCAAATTTTAACTTCCTAAGTCCAGTAGTTTCATCTGTGCTATGTTTGTCAGTACTAAAGAACGAAATAATTTTATATATTTAACCTAGTTTTAATGACAAGATATTAGTAAAATAATGATTAAAAACCGATAGTTTAGACTATCAGTTTTTAAGTTTAACTTTAAATCACTAAATAATAAAAATTGGAAATAAAACATAACGCTGGAGTAATAACTTTTACAATTTACATCTCGAAAGCTTTTTAGATTATATTTTGCTATGTGAAAATATAGAGAAAAACTGGTTGACCACACTAAGCTTTATCTTTAGAAGTGAAACAAAAACTTCATCAAATTAACCTAAATGTAAACATTTTCATTTCATTTTATACTACACAGAAGTTTATTCACTGCTATAATAAAATTATACAGAAATATTCTGTAACAAAGTATTATAACATGAGATACTAACGAATATTTAGATATCTATTTATGTAAATGAATACATTCTGGTGCATTTATTCCTATGTTCATAACATTTGGTTTGTATGATACAAGAGCAAAATTAGATGCATCACCGGACGCCCACTTAATTATTATAAACTAGATTTAATTAGGAAACCTAGCTGAATTTTATGTTAATTATAATCTAAACCTATTATAAATTTTAACATAAAAATTGTAATATTTTTTTAACTACGTTCGAATGATGATTAAAAAATATCAAGTAAATACATAAATTCTTCCATTCGTTCGTTTAATGAAATAAATCGAAGTGAAATAAATCCATATAAAAATGCCGTGATAATTTCTACGTCTCTTCTGTAATAAAATTAGCTAAATAAGCCATTATATTTCTCAGTCAATTCTGTTTATTAAATGAATAATCGAGCGGGCGAAGCTGTGGGCGGTCCGCTAGTTCTGTATTAATTGCACCTGCAAGTCTATTTGGACTGTTTTAATATTTGTATTCGTGCTACGTTTTGAGTATACTTAAGTGTTATCTTATTTTGTAATTTAAAGTTAAATATTAAGTTACTTAGTTTATAAAAATGTAATATTTTAAGAATCAATAGTTTTGTCTAGGAGATCATAGAAATACAAAAATATATTTTATCTACAGGAAATAAAAGGGAAATAAAAGATTTCCCTTTTGTAAATATGATACTTTTCAGAATATTTTAAATGTTAGATATTTTTACATACATTTTATTCTTATTTTTGTTTTTTTTTTTTATTTTCAGTTGTTTAAATCGTGCGGACATTATCAAAGTATTTGATGGGAAAGTGCCCACTTCTCCAGTCATTGCAATGCTGTGCAACGAAATTGTAGGTGAGAATATGCTCATTTTCTTTCTCATAAATAGTTCTAAGAACCCAGCTTAGCCTTTTTACTTAGATAAATATATTTCCATTAAAAAGTAAAATCTAAAAATGTTTTATTCTTACATTTGAAATAGCAAAATAAGCTTCTAATAGTATCTAAGTAGTAAAAAGGAGACATGTTGTGGGTTTGATTTCTATTTTAAAAAATGACATATTTACATTTCCTTCACAGAGCAAAGTTACCAGAGTAACTGGTCAGCGTTGAATTCCGCCACTCAAAATACAATGCCCCAATGAAAATTGGGGAACGGAAGTGGTTTAACGCTAGGTTGCCTCCACCTTCTCTACTATCTGTTACAGCGTGAATCTAAAAAAACTGTTTTAAAATATTTCATTTACATAATACTATTGAAAAAGCATGTAGTTTGATCATATTAATACAATGTTACTAAATTGTCAATAAAATAGAGAACAGAGTGCTTTATTTACCAATAAAGCACTCTGGACAAGAAACTACCGTTTCTCTCTACTTATTCTGTAAGCCATGTGTGAACATAAAGAAAAAATATAATAACACTTTATGAACATTTTCAATTTAGATTTTCCGTTTTGAGTTTAAAAACAGATCACGTGCAAAGGATCGTTTACAATAAATATTTGCTTTCGTAATACAAATATTTAGCCAGGTTGCCCTTTCCAGCACGAATATTTCTGGATGGTCACCTCTAAAATAAGCTCTATTTGCTTGATAAACTCGAATATAAACTTTTCATGAGATATATTTTCGCTCTGTTAAAATTGAATATTGTATTTTCTTATTTTTTCTTTAAATTGTATATTTATTTTCATTTTCACGCTATATCCCGCATATAGCAGGGAAGGCAGCAAGAATCTAGGGCAATCTGCATGTTGAGTGGCGCAACTCAACGCCGCGCTTTGCCTTGTTACCAGAATGAACAAAGGAAAATGTTCATAAATATAATTGATTCCTCTGAGTGGGAATTAAATCCACAACTGTCGTGTTTCCAGTCACACGCTTGTGTCGCTGTGCCACGGCGGCCTCAAAAAGTGACAAAAACAGTATAATTATTATTATTTTTATATCGAATGCATTTATAATATATATTCATTGAGGCAAGTGATGGTGCAGAGGCACAAAGTGTGGCTGTAAAATCGAATGGTTGTGGATTCGATCCCCACGCGACGAAAAGAAATATTTATTTACATTTATATTTTCATTTCTTCGCTCCAAAAAAAGAAAACGCGGTGTTGAGTTCCGCCATTCAATACGTAATGTCTCTAGAATGGAGTGTCTTAACACTCTCAGGTTCTCTCTGCCTACTTTGCTATGTGCAGGATACAGCATGAATCTGATTAATTTTATTTATTTTAATTTTAAATATACAACTCTATGAAATAACAGAATTATTCATATTTACAAATATATATATATATATATATATATATATATATATATATATATATATATATATATATATATATATAGAAATGTATTATCAAACGGAGAGAGATATCTTGAAAAAACCTTTTACAATTCAAATAATTTTTATTTAACACGTGTAGGTTGTAACGATCCATACAAGAACTAAATTGTGTACATAAATAATATAATTAATTAAAAAAAAAAATCATTTATAAAAAAAAAATATTATAAATATAGTATTTATAATATTATAAATGTTATTTATAATATAAAATAAACTTATTAAAAATAATTTAATAGTTATATTTAATTGTTGTGTATTATAATTTAAAATAAATAATAACATAATTAATATTTTAATTATTGTAAAATATCATGTTGGCTGAATAAGCTACTGTCAACGTCAAAGTCAGGGAAAAAGGAAAGCAAGAGAAGGGAGATGGGGTTTCGCTGGCGTATGTACTGGTTGACACACGTATAGTGAGATTTGGTTGTAAAAATTCTAAATTTTATTGCAAAATTGTTGGATATTAGTGTTTAAATAGTTGGTTATATGTAGTTTTAGTATAATTTGGTGGTTTTAAATTAATATTTGTGTTTTTGTGTTGTTCGTTTCGGTAAGTTTTTTATATATTTGTTTGTTTGTAAATTGTGGGTAGGTATGGATGAAGATCGGCCTCCCGACCCACCGGACCCTGGTGGTACGACTGTCTCGGAAATTTTAAATAATATTTCAAGAAAACGCCAAGGCGAGAATAATGCTACGGACGAAAATGTCCCTAAAAAGACAATGACCGATTTACCTTCAGCGAATATTATTAATGAAAATTTATATGTCCACCCTAGTATGTCCGATGGTCCTAAATCCTACA
>JAATLQ010032712.1:0-15196 GCA_013421005.1 Heliconius erato x Heliconius himera
GAATGGAGTGTCTTAACACTAGGTTTCCTTTGCCTACCCTGCTGTGTGCGGGATACAGCGTGAATCTGATTTATTTATTTTATTATTTATTTAATACACTGATATGCGTTCGTTTTGTAATATGTATTTGCAGCACCCTTAGAATAATTTCTAATGTGAACATTTTGACTACTTTGATGTTAAATGATTTTTGTGATAATAAAATATACAACCTTTATTGATATCAATAATAACTTTGATCTTACTATCGATCGGTTCTGTATGTTTTAACCCTTAAAGGCTATATGGGTGTAAAAACACCCAGGTACTTTTCATTTTTAGTTGTTACACTTTTTAAATTATGTCACAGCCCTTTGCACTTTTAAGTATCCTCTTGATATGTAAATGTGAAGTGGTCGTTCGCACCGGATTTTTTTGCCACACGCTTGTGTATCGACACCCATAATAGTTATAATGCCCTATTGATTAACGACGTAAGTGTTTACCTTTGTATGTGTTTTATTGAATTACACATGGAAAATGGAGATTATTTTTTAATTTTATTATTGTTAGCCAGGTTAAGCCAATATATTGTACTAAACGAAAATAAAATATTTTGATTTGTATATGGCTTTCATTTTGTTATAAAAAAAAATATTAGGTCCCATCTTGTATAGTCAGCTGTTTAAATCATATTTTCAAAACTATTTTTTCTGAGTTTTTACAAAAGTATATACAAACAGCTACATATATTTAATAATAAAGGTCCAAATTAACTGTTAAAAGTAAGTTGTTTACAATTTCTTACAATTCATTACTTTTAAAAATAAAGTTTTTATACCCGTCTTGGTCGGTTATATAATTCATTATAGCTCTTAAGGGTTAAACTTGAAAAATATTAAATATTTAATTTCCTCAAAGCGAGAATCGTGTCTACCTGTAGTGTTAACAGTTACACGTTTGTGCTTCTGTGCCTCAACATTTTTCAATGATTATTTTTAAATTAAAGTGGAAATCACTTTGACAGACAAAGTGCGACATTGAGTTTCGCTACTCAGCACGCCCGACACGGTTCCTTCTACCTGCCGTGCTATGGAAATTATAATTTTCAAAAAAAAAACCGACTTCAACTGAATCCCCTATTTAGAAGCTAACCAACTTTCATCAAACTACCCTTGAAGGTATCCTTTCCAATAAAAAAAGAATCATCGAAATCGCTTGAAGTGATATTGAGTTATTCGTCTATTTGACGCGCACATACTTTATGCAATTTTCTCATGGATAACATCTTTAGAAATGGTTGTCAGAAATGGACCAAAGTAAAATGGGACCACACGGGAAGCACTTTCAAATAAAAAAGAACTAGACACTAGCTTTCAAATAAAAAAGAATCGTCAAAATCCGTTCAAACAGTCAGAAGTAGTAGTAGTCGGTAAAAAAGACATGAAACTGAGTTCTTTTAATGCGAATATATAGTTCATCTTTACTTTCTTAATTTAAAAGTATTTAGTGATGGTGGCGAAACTGGAATTTCTTTACATATATGCTTTCGTTAAATTAAGTATCGAATAAAGATCTTTTTCATTCGGGCAGGCACTTCTCGTATACTTCCTAATCAGCAAAGATTTTTATTAAAAGAACAATGTCAATATTAATTTCGAGTAAAGACTGTACCATTACTTCAAGAACTAACACTACTCTAAGAGGAACTGTTGAAATAAATATATTCAGTAGCTTTCTAGCTTTGCATCTAAATATATTACAAATGTTTCTTGCTTGAAATTGCTTCGAGACAATCACATTAAGGCGTATTATCTTTTAAGAAATCACTGATGTAGTGCTTCCCGTTCGAACGTTGTTTCCTTCTTTAGTAGAGCTTTAGGTGTTTTTTATATAATAAAATTAAATATAATTATGGAAATTCTAAGTCAACGTCATCGTCTGTCTATGAACAAGATGGTTGGACGGATGGTTGAGTTCGATTTCCATTTGGGAGAATGAATTACTTTTATTTCCTTTCTCTGGTATCAAACAACGTGCGGCGTTGACTTCTGCTACTCTATACGCAATGTCGCAACAATGAGGTAGCGCGTAGAAATTTTCTATTCTGTTATAAAGACAAAAGAAACCCGTAACCCGTAAGAGTCCGTTCAAAGGGGATAAAATATATAAATAAATATTGTTGCATAATTCTAAAAGATCAGGGACAGTGCTCGTTAGTTCGATTCGCACTTGAGGGAATGCAAAAGAAAATCAATACTTTTTATCTATTTTGACTACTGTTTTAAAATGTTATTAGTAAAATATTAAAATAAGCAAATAAGGCAAAACATTTTATCGATAAAAAAGTTTCCGAGGATTTAGCTAAGGATTGTTACTTAGAAATATATTGGATTTATAAGTAAGGAATAAATAAGTAAGAGGCCGGTCGTGGCGCAGGAGTACAAGCGTGACTGTGAACGGGTTGTACGTTCGTTTCCCACTTGAGTAAATAAAATATTTTATATATTTATTTTTTCGGTCTGGCAACGCGGTCCACTATTCAACGTAATGCCTCTAGAATTCAGCAAAAACGAACAACGGCGGTATCTTATAGGAAACGGAGTGTCTTCACTAGGTTCTCAGGTTCCCTCTGTCTACCCTGCTAAGAGCGGGATATAGCGTGAAGCTAAAATATAAAGAAAGCTATAAAGTAATGTCAATATATTTCTGTAACGTGAGAAAGTAGTAGCTATAATATCTATATATTACAACCTCCCACGTCCGAACGGCCGGCCTATATTGTGTAGGCATTCGGTTTTCTGAAGTAACACTTAATAAAGAGAAGAAATCACGCGTACTTTTATATATATACTATTAGGAAATGAAAATATGGATATATATATATATATATATATATATATATTATTTACAGCATTTTGTATGTTATAGCATAGGCAGAGGATTGTAAATGGTACCTAGTGTTAAGGCACTCCACTTTCCACCGCATGTTTTGAGGCATTGCGTGTTGAGTGGTGGAACTCAACGTCGGGCTTTTATAATTGTTTTTGTGCTAGGGCGAAGAAATACAAATATTTCTTCGCCCCGAGTGCGGATCGAACCCACAACCGCTACGTTACAGTTACTCTCTTACGCCCCTGCGCCACGACTGCCTCGTTAGTCATATATCTTATGTAAATATATAAAAAATAATAAATAAATCAGCTTCACGCTGTATCCCGCACACAGCAGGGTAGGCAGAGGGAACCTAGTGTTAAAACACTCCGTTCCCCACTTTCTGCCGAATTCTGGAGGCATTGCTTGTTGAGTGGCAGAACTCAACGCCGCGCTTAGCCTCGACACCAGAGCGAAGAAATGGAAATATAAATTTAAGTAAATATTTCATCTCCTCAAGTGGGGATCGAACCCACAACCAGTCGATTTTGCAATCACACCTCGGAAAGTGGGGAACGGAGTGTCTTAATACCAGGTTTCTTGTGTCTACTCTGCTGTGTGTGGGAAACAGAATCGTATAAGGAATTGTAAAAAAATGGTTGCCACCTCTCAGTCAGTCGCAACCCCAGGCTTGCCAAATTTGAACATCACATTATCGTCACTTAATATAGATTATTTGCATTCACGTGTTTTTCAGTTTTCCTTTTCTATAGTTAAATTTCTAGGAATATCATCTAATTTGCAATATTGATGCAGATGTAACATATCCCGTATGGTCTAGTGGCTAGGATACCTGGCTTTCACCCAGGAGGCTCGGGTTCGATTCCCGGTACGGGAATTCTTTTTTATTTCATTTAATATAATAGTAATTATTTTAATGTAACTTATTATTTATGTTTTTAGAGTGGTAACTCGCACTTCACCACGAAGGCAAAGCAAGAAAAGTCACTCATTTACATAATATACTTTTATCGTAGCCTTATTCAAATACATCAAATAATTTGTGCCGGTACGGCTGCACTAAATGTTTTTTTTCTCACTAAAAAGCACCAGTTTCTCTCAAATTAAAACGACAACATCTCCACGAAATGTAATTTGTTACAAAAACTTTAGAAAAACGTTTATTCAGTTGCATTTACGTTGAATTCTACTTTCATTTGTGGGACAATATTTTCGAACTTTTCGTGTGGACTTCTACACTACAGTAGCTTTTTTAACTTTTGACTGGGAAAAGTGGCTTTATAACACCAATTTTACGTTATAAGAAGTGGCTAATTAGTGTAATAGCTATTTAAAAAGCAAGTTCGCGTATTTTCTGGCGTAGCGAGGTAGGCACCCAGAGTTAAGACACCACACACCTATGCAATGAATCCAGTTATATCCGGCGATAAATGGGGAACGAAAGTATCTTAATGGGAACAGAGTGTCCTTAACATTAGGTTTTCAGGTTCCCTTTATCTACTCGGCTATGTGTTGGATACAGCGTGAAAATAAAATATGACAATAATTAATTATTTAGATTGGCCCCAAAACAGGGTATAGAATTTAGAATCTAAATGTAAACCTCCTACCACCAAAATTCATTAAAAAATATTATAAAACCACTGTACGACAAACACCTTGAAACATGTGAAAACATAAACTAGACGGCAAAAAGACTTAAAAAAGAGCTCGTCAGAAATTTGCAGCTACTTTGACCGCGACCTGATTTGTCACGATGCTAGTACAAAGAAAAGTGCACCGCAACGTAAATATCTCAGGTAACAATAGTAAACATTTGAACGTACATAGAGTGTATTGTAAAAAAGTGTTTGGAAGTGGTTTTTTTTATTAATTATAGGTTAAGGCTGTAACCCGCATGGCAGGACAAGAATAGGGAACCTAGTGTTAAGACACTATGCAGCGCCCAATTTTTAAGAAATAGCATGAGTCGCGGAATTTAACGCCACGCTGTATCTACTATACCTTGGTATACCTTGTATACTAGAGCAAGGCAATGGAAATATACAGTTTTCTAAATAAGTATTTTTCTTTCCTAAGTGCGGAATAACACTTTAAAAATGTTTAAAAATATATAGTTTTCCTTGAAAACATTAGCAACTTTCTAAACGAAAAAACTTTATGTACCTTAAATTGTTTAAGTGGGAAAAGAAAATAGTCTTAAGAGGAACAGTGTATCACAATAACAGGTACCCAGGTTCCCTCTACCTACCCAGCTCTGTGTGGGATACAGAATGAAGCTGCAAAAGAATTAGTTTAAGTGAAAATTTCAGTTTCATAATTATAATGATAGATATTTACTGATATACATCTAGGTGATACAATTCAAGAAATAAAAGATTTTAGTGCCTGACGTTTCATTGTATCTCATTCCAGTATTACATTCTTAGAATATGTAAAACGCGACAATCAAATTTGATCTTATTTTGTAAGGCAAGATGTTTTCAATTGTGGTTACATTGTACTGTTGCTTTTTATTAAGAAAACACAAAATAAGACATTTCAAATACTCTATTATAACTTATTGTCCTAATATTATATAGGTATTTCTGTATAACAATAAACAAAATTAAATCATCGTAACATACACATCTTAACAAGCCTGTGACCATAAATACGACGGTTTTGGTTTCGATTTCCACTCAGGGGAATGAAATTTTAAATATTTTAATTTTTTCGCTCTGAAAACAAGCAATACAATAGACAAAGCGTGGCTTTGAATTCCATCACTTAACTCGCAATACCTCCAGAATTCGGGAGAATGTGGGAAATGGAACTGTCTTAATGGAACAAATTGTCTTAGCACTAGGTTCCCAGGTCCCCATAGCCTGCTATATGCAGGATGCAGCGTGAAGCTAAAAAATATCGCTATCGACTTCAAGCTTCAATTTAATGAAAAGAATAAGCCGATAGAAATCTGGTGCCAAAACTTTGTACTCTATTATCACATATACGAGCTACTATGTGTCTGGTGGCGGAACTCAACACCGCTTTCGATCTTACAAGCGAACCCAGAACCATCACTTAAATTCTTCCGCTTCGTCATATATAAATAACCAACATATTTTCTAGCATAAATATAAAGTGTCTATTGAAAATAAATAGCTCATGAACGTACATTTCATACCGACCATTTATATATACGAGGGCACTATCGAAGACGCGAGGACCCTTTACTTGCGAATGATAAAAAAATGAAAGGCTTTTTTCTCTCCTCTTTGAAAACTATTCAGTGGAAATAATTTTTCTACCGTTCAGTCGCTTCGCTAAGTACGATATCAATCTAGTACTAACCATTTAATGTGTAAAGAGATGCTTAAAGAGAAAGTTAGAGTTCCCTAGTTTTTACGTAGCAAACTTTTTTGTCAATTTCACTCATAGTAATTTTTAAAGTATTTTTTTAAGGCAAACTTGTTTGTCCATTAACTTACATTTAACTTTCTATTAATACTTATTTAGAAAACGTATAAAAATTTGAACGTAGCGAGACTCGAACCCGCGCCTCCTGAAACCGACCAGGTCGGTTTCCAGGAGGCGCGGGTTCCTAAATAAGTTTTCTAAATAAGTATTTTTCTTTCCTAAGTGTGGAATAACACTTTAAAAAATGTTTAAAAATTTCTATCAATTCTTAATACTTTTTTTTGCAAATACAAATCACATTGCAATATTTTTTTTTTATACTAACTAGGTATGCTATTTTTGTGTTGTTCACAAACATTAGCTTAAATATCATTGGTTGGTTTGATATGTATAAAGTTGTATTGTTGTACAATTGTAGTGTACGTGTATTTTTTTCTTTACGCATTTCTCGCATTGCTGCGAGGTAGATGGGAATAGGCTAGTGCAGAATGTATGGAAAATAATATCTTACTCTGAGTGTATACTAGCCAACATGTTGCCTAGGGGACTACGATTAGCTTCGCTCGCTGTAAGGATAAAGAAGACTCTTGAAAAGACGCCCATGTCTTTTTACGGTTCCTGAAAAAAAAGTATATTGAATAATACAGACGATCCCTTAGGTCACTTAGCCTAATGTCAGTATATCCAATCCGTGGCAACAAACGACGCTATTGTCCGTGGCCGTAATAACGACAGAAGATTGCTTTGTAATGAGCTTGCGTGTCGCGCTCCTTAGCCTCTTCTAACCTTAGTGCAATTGAAAAGTAATAATATTATACAAACATTAAAAATTTTCGTGACTTTTAACTTCTATTTTTGCTCTATTTTTAAATACTTTTGAGCTTTCCATTGAGGTGTGTCATTGAACAGATGATACTGAAGTGGTAGCGAAATTGGCCATTTCGACATGAATATTAACTGAGGTGTTGAGTTTCTGCTGTTATCTTTGCACCCCATCTAGAAAAATATTTCACTTGCTTGTAGTCTAGAAAAAACACAATATTGTATGAGTCCACAGACTGTCAAATAGATAAAATATATATGAAAAGCTTTTTTTACGTTATAAAAAAATAACATTACCATCTTTCAACGAACTTGGTTAAAAACCTAATCTTGGCTATTTCGTATAATATTTTTACACTTAAGCCAAGAGTTTCATAATAATTGGAAAGAAATCACTTTTTTATCTAACGCTTTAAGTCGCTTTGCTCGACCTAGTTGGCGATTTAAACGGTTTTCTAAGTCCAGTACAGCTTAATCGCCTAGAACAAAATAATGTTTTGTTGTATTTTTATTTCTGAGTAAGGCAAGTAAAATTACTATTTAGTATGGTACTATTTCATATTTAATATGAGGCCAGTCGTGGCACTGGGGCACAATTGTGTGATAGTAAACGAGACTGGTTGTCTCCCGTATCGTATTTCTATATTTAATTAGATATAGGATAATAAGACGCCTTTATAGCGAAGTTGAAAATTAATAGTAGAGATGATAAGTATTAGTTCGATTCTGTAATAGGAATATTGTTACATACATTTTAAAAGATTTTGCCACTTCTCACATTATACGTATACACAAGGATTTTTTTTATGTCAGACATGCCAAATAATATACATATTGTATTAACGTGATGCCATTTTTCTTTTTAATTTCTATGTTGCCCATTTTTGTTGTAACAAAATATTGGATACAAATTGATTATAAAAAGTCAAACACTATACATTACGCCAGGTCTAAGTTGAACTTTGCATTTGTGTAAGTCTTCATATAGTGTACTGAGAATAAGTGTAACGTCACGCCTTTTTTTTTTGGATTTAAAATGTTTAAATAAAGAGGAGATTTATACATAATAACAAAAAAATTGGTCTTCTTTTATAATCACTCACACAAATGCAAACTTACTTTACGTAGTACTTACTATACTTTTGGATAAAGGCTATTGAGACTATGCAGAGTATTTTGCCGCATAAATAGAAACGCTCACTTAACTAAAAATTACTGGAACTAAAAATTATAGGCTAGGATTTAGATTGTCAACGGCCCTTGTACTACACGGAACGTGACCTCGAAAGCCTTGGCTAGTAGTTGGAGCCTATTCCAGAGCACACGCATCAGTGCGCATTGTATACTGATTTAATTAAACTTTTCTTTGCAAAATAATTCTCTAAGAATCTAAATAAGATTAAATTATATTGTATAAATTCTGGAGTATAGAAAAATATCCAATCACTGCTATCATAGATTCAAATCCCACGCGAGCATATTTATTACGGTTATAATAAAAATGTTTCTTTCAGTTTCAGTCTTTCAAATTGTGTGGCCTAACTCCAGCTTTTATCTTATCAGGGCAGGGAAATAATAATCATTATTTTCTCCGAATGGGAGTATACCTCGCAGCCCGCAACTGTAAACGCAATGTTTACAGTTAGGCCGTATTCCACTGTGCCACGATGATTATGTTGAAAAATAACGAAAAATGGAGAAGAAAATAGTACCAATTGCAAAAACACAAAAATGTGCTATGAATTACACTGCAGTTCAAGGAAAATCACAAAGATTAATTTGTCAGCGGCATTTTGCTTTTGAGTTCCACCTCTGTTGTAAAGAATTATTGTACGTTGACTTGTATTATGGTGTAGGTGTGGTAGTTAATGTAATTGACTTCCAAGATGAAGGTTGTGGATTGAGTTGGAAACTCAAGATTCATCCATGTTAACTTGCCCAAAAATTAAAAAAACGGCCTTAACAAGCCGTGAATTAATTAATATGAAGATCGCATGATGAACCTTATTATAAATCAACAGTGCTCGAACATTTTTAACATGCTATATATAAATATCACCACGGGCTCGTTGGATAGATGTAGAATTTTTCAGAAAGTTTTCTATATCTATATTCAGTATCTTGTACTATGACATACTATTCTGTGTAAATAGTAGATGTAAAAAATATAGATCTTTAACATCAATACGATCCATTGACCATACACTTTTTTTTGAAAGTAAAGTTGTGTAGCATTTTACCATACCATACCATACCATACCATACCATAGTTACCATTTTATTTTCTCCCCATATATATTTAAAATGTAAAATGGAAAATTTTCCTTTTTTAAAATAAACAGCAACGCGCAATCAAGAACGAAACGAAACGAACATTCATAGAAATAACTTCTACGATTGTTTTTCTCATTCTTTTGGAAATTTCAAAGCAAAAACTCGTCACGCTTCTATAGAAACAAATAGGTTTCGCTGGTACAGCCTCATGGCGAGTATATCACAAAAGCCTATTTGTTAGACGTCCGCTGGCCAAAAAATCTTAGCCGTATAGCGCATCGCCTCAATAAATTCCGTTTCATATTCCAGGCAGCTATAACTTTATAAGTTAAAATCGAAAAAACGTTATGCCTGTTACAAACTATTCATATGTATAGAAATCTTGAAACAACAGATGGAGTGTATAGAAAGTTTGTTACAATTGAATGATTTTTTGAGCTGCAATGAAAAGAAGTTGTTTTATTTTATCTATATACGTATGTAGTATGTATATAAAAGACTGAGTTTACTGAGTGACCGGCGTAAGTTAGGACGTGTAGAGGAGCTTTTCCTTAAGAAGACAAAAGTATAAATGAACAAACATATGGTCCAATGGTAAGTATTATTTTTCTTAATTGGAAAACAATTATATTAGCGCTAGATATTATCTGGCGGCTGACTGACTGTAAACGCGACGGCTGTGGGTTTGATTCCTACTGGGGGGAAATATTTCTATTTCTTCGCGCTGGTAACAAGATCATGACACATACACACACACACAGCGCGGCGTTAAGTTCGTAAATATCTGGATAATTGAGAACTGGGGAGCGAAATGTTTTAACACTAGGTTCACCATAACAAGCATGTTTGACTTGTACACTAAACACAATAGTTACGTCAAATTTCATACAATCGAATGCATGGTATTAGGAGAACGGAGTTTATTGTTCTGTTATGCGGCAAAAAACGTGAAGCCAAATGGATTTTTTTTATTTACCTTTATTTTCTGTTTCTTAATCAGTCTGGTTGGGCTAAGTGTGATTGAAATTGGTTAATCCTACTTAATATCTATAGCATAGTCGGCACAGTTTTAAACACAAGATTTATTTTTGAATGCTTTCTACCTACACTACAAAATGTAGTTTAAAGTAGAAATTCATTTGGTATGACTTTTTTCAGGCACCCGAGGGGGAAGAAGGGAAATGGCTTCGGTTGTTGAGGTGGGCCTAGGCCCTGACATTTGTATCGAATGAGACAGGAATAATGAAGATGCAAGGGAGATTAGTTTAGGCGACCACCTATCACAGCAGCAGCTCAGAATTCGGATGGGGAGGGTGTCCCGAGGTAATGTTTGTGTGACCACATCTGGTGGGAGGGGGTGCCACGGGATGGTCCTAGATATAATTACGCTCCGAAACGACGGGCCGAAGGTACAGACGGACTGCAACGAGCAAACATTTTGTAAAACATAGACTGTTTATTATAATGAAATCATAGTACATTTAAAAATTTTTCTCAAGAAAAATGGACTAAACTAAGCTATCTTAAAATTTTCATTCAAGATTTAGATTTGATTACCATTCGGGAAAATGATTTGTTGTCCTTTCTTCACTATAGTAACATCAAAGTGCGGCGTTGAATGCCAAGGGGGTAAAAGAGTGTCTGAATACAGAATTCCCTCTATATTTCTATATAATTATACAACTATAACTAGCTTATAGTCTAAAACTATAACCCCGCGAGGGATTTATCCCTAGCGGGGTTATCGATATAGTTTGCGAGATATGACGTAAAGCTAAAAAAGCTACACTGGTTTTCTGCACTATGCTGTCTAGCGATAGCATAGTAATAAGTTACTTAGTACTTAGTTTGTAATTCATCCCAGTAAAATGTAGTTATAACTTAACTTAACTTAGCTTCACGCTTTATCCCTAGCGGGGTAGTCAGAGAGAACGGGGCGCCAAACGCTGCGGTCTCTACATACCTCTTTCGCCTCGTCCATTATCATCAACCTCTTCAAACATGCCCTCCGTAAATTGACAGTCGGACTATACAGAAGTGAACTGAAGTGAATTATATTGTTTTTTCCACTTTATACTGTATTCCGCTCATAGAAGGGTAGGCAGGGGGAAACCTAGTGTTAACTCACTCCGCTCTCCACGTTCCGCCGAAATATGCCGCGCTTTGCCTTGTAACCAAAGTGAAGAAATGAAAATATTAATAAATAATAATTCATTTCCCCGAGTGAAAATCGAACCCACAACCGTGAATATATAAAATTTCAATGATACAGATATATAAAGTTTCAAATATTCTTTTACACAGTCGCTCATATTAGGTAAAATTGGTTAATTGAATTACGAAACGATTCAAATTAATGCGGCGTGTGTAAACTCCCTGAAGCCCTGAGGAAGAGAACGGTGTGAACGACCCTGGAGAATTAAATTAAATTACACCAACTGAAACTTGGGTACTATTTTTACATTTCTAAGACAAATTTCATTTTTATAATTAACTAGCGGCCCCTAAATATAAAATACTAGTCTGAATTACATTCGTATTCTAATAAAATGATATTTTTCAAGACAATATCTATCAACAGAATGGCGAAGCGCGGCGTTGACTTCCGCCACTCAACACGCAGTGTTTCGAAAATGTGGACGGTGGCACTGTAGGAAATAGACTGTCTTAACACTAAGTTCCCTCAACCTACTCTGCTATAGACATGATTACAGGACAGGGTTACAGGACGAAGCTTAAATAACAATTATTCCCTCAAGTAGGAATCAAACCGACACCAACCCGTATTACATCAAAATATTACATAAAATTACACTAATATATCAATATATTACTACACCAACAAGTTATCGGAAGCCTTCGCTTTTATCTTGTATTTTGTATTATGGTATATAAAGGTATATAAACCAAATATCTTCAGAATATATTTTTTGTGATACAAATATGTACATATAAGCATTTCAGATAGATACCGTCACGATTATTTGATAATACATAACAAATAGAAATATTGAAGATTACTTTTTGATGACCGCGGCGTTGAGTTTCGCGATAACGCAATGCCCCCTCAATTCGGCGAAAAGTAGGGAACAGAAATGTCTTAATAGAGTGTTTTAACACTAGGTTTCCAGGTTCTCTCTGCCTTCTCCTATGTGTGACTACACCGTTAAGTTTAAGAAAATGTGCTTATTATGTTTGGAAAAGACGGGAAGCGAATACAATTTATATATAATGCCGCATCATTCCGAGTGGAAACAAACTCACTATCTCCGTGTATCTCCAGTATCTTCAGTTAGGAGACACGCTATTCCACTGCGCCAAAACAACTTCGAAATACCATATACATACATAAACAATAGGGTCACGTGAAACTATGTCGAAAGTTACCAACAATTTATATTACAGAGCTTAAGGTGGAAGCAACTTAACATCACGTTCTAGAACCTTGTTTTAACGTTACTGCGTTAGTTTGCCACTACCTCCATATTTCAATACGTAAGGAGCCAACTAGCTTGGTTACACTGTACACTGTGTCTCATTTCCTACCGTTCGTTGTCTATGACGTTACTGCCTACGTTCTCTATAAAACTCACTAAAAAATATCTTTCGTTGTATTTTATTCGAGGCCAGTTGTGGCGCAAGGGCACAAGTGTGTGACTGTTAATCCGACTGGTTGTGGGTTCGAACCCCATTCCAGAAAATTAAATATTTATTTGAACATATTTTTATTTCTTCGCTCTGGCATCAAGACAAAAATCTAGCATTGGGTTCCACCTCAAAAAAGAACAAAGTGTCTTAACACTAGGCCCCTTTGCCTACCCTGCTGTGTGGAGGATACAGCGTGAAGCTTTTTTCCAGAAATTTGATTTCTGCCAATATATTTTTTGTAAATACATAATTTGTATGATATCATATTGATCACAACAACGCACGCTGTTAACGTTTTCCCATTAGCGTTTCCTTTTAAAATTATACAACTTTTGGAGCTTTTAATTAACGTTATTGACAGAGGAAACCAATCTTTATTACAATGTTAAAAGAACCTTTTAAATAATAGCATAATTGTATTACAATATCTGAAATTAAAAAAAAAAAAAAATTAGCTTCACGCTGTATCCCGCACACAGCAGGGTAGGCAGAGGGAACCTGGTGTTAAGACACTCCGTTCCCCACTTTCTGCCGAATTCTGGAGGCATTGCGTGTTGAGTGGCAGAACTCAACGCCGCGCTTAACCTCGATACCAGAGCGAAGAAAATGGAAATATAAATTTAAGTAAATATTTCATCTCCTCGAGTGGGGATCGAACCCACAACCAGTCGGTTTTGCAGTCACACCTCGTGCCGCTGCGCCACGACCGGCCTCAATCTGAAATTAAATAACATATAAAGGATAAAAAAGGAATAGTAATGTAGTAAAAAAATATATAAATGGTGATAGAATCGCTCTGGTGGAAAGGATTGTCTTAACATTAAGTATCTGCTGAATTTGTTTGACCTGCACGACCTGCGAGATAATTTAAAAAATATTATCTGCGTGTAATATATTGTATTTTTACATATGAACAAAAAAACTTTACAAACTTATATTTTTAATTTCACGGGGACGGGACGGGAACGGAGTGTCTTAACACTAGGTTCCCTCTGCCTACCCTGTTGTTAATTAATACTGATTGTATTAGATGCACGTTTTTGTAGTTTATTACGCAGTCCTTAAAATGTAAAGAAAATAATAAAAATCATTATGTTGCATGTAATTGCATGACGAAAAAAAATTAAAAACATTTACACATTTTTAAAAGTCACCTACGCCTGTTGTAATTCCTATAGCAAAGATAAATCATGAAAACATTGTCGTCAGTACATTTCACTAAATATATAGAATATCTGAATAAAAGTAACGTTTACCTAAAACTGAAATATTTATTATTTTAGTAGAATGTTAGAGTTATTCTAGTTCTATAATAATTCATATTAAAGATTTATACTAAAGATTTGTTAAATAAATAAAGCTTCGCAGGTTCCCCCTGTCTGCTATAATATACATATTACGAGCTGTATGCGTGAAGCTAAAAAAAACACATAAACAAAACTAACGAAATCACAAATCATTTTAAAATCTACATTGCAAAAAAATCCTTGACTTTTTTGTTTGGCTGCAAGGAATTTCCCCGAGTCGCTTTCGAAATCCAAGTGCTCTTAAGTGTCGCAGGATGTTAGTGTGACAGGCGACAGCTTGCGGTACAAAATCTCTCAGAAAATAGGAAAGGAAGTTTGATTTTTGTTTTGATAAAAAAAAAAGTTTGAAATGTAGAAGGAAAATAATGATGATTTAGGCTCAAAATATTCGTTTGAAAGTTTGAAACTAAATCAACATAATCAAATCATTTCTGTCTATTCTGTGATGCGGAAAAGCGGAAGCGCGATATTTATTTGTTTTGTTTACGGAAACGAAGTTTATTGTTATTCTTTAATATCACAAGCTATAGGAGAGCAAAGGAGAGACAAAGACCGTAATGTCATAATGAGGGGTTATCTATCGTAAGCTCAGTCATACAATGTAAGACTTAGAAACTGTACCTCCTGTCATTACTTAGTAGACTTTAAAAATAAGTTATATATTTACTTGTTTACATATGAAATTCATCCTATTTCTTTATTAAATCAATCTTATTATATTCAATGTAACAAGATATATTACTAAGAGAGGTGGATTAAAAACTTTTAAATTATTTTCCAACTTTGAAATAGCAATTAGAAACGCAAAATAACCTATTTAGATCGATTATAACCTAGGACGTGGTGGTGCAGCGGTTAAGTGTCAGACTGTT
>JAATLQ010032713.1:0-15199 GCA_013421005.1 Heliconius erato x Heliconius himera
AGGTTACTTAATGTGAATATTTGCACTCATGTGTTTTTTTAATGAATTATATATCAAATTAAAGCTTATTTTTTTGTCATCACTAAAACACATGGTTGCCTGGAAAATGGCTGCCGCAAGCAAAGGTTGCCATCATTCGAAATATTTTATTCTGATTCCGTTTGACTGAGAATAGACGATGAAATACGCGATTTGCCTTATGTTTTAAAGTAGAATATTATAAAATAGAAGGTCAATCTTAAAATTAATGTTTATTCTAGATATTTACCTGTTAAATGATGATTATAATCATATTAAGAACATACAAAAAACTATTTAAATATGAAATCATCCTTATTTTTCAAGTGAAATAATGAACCCATGATATTAAGTCTTTGCTAAATCTGTATTCTAAATACTAATACTAATTTAAATTATCATTTTAAAACGACTAAATTATCTAATTAAATAAATGCTTACAAATATCAATCTATTATAAGGTATTAATTACATCATGTTTCCTTAAGATAATGAAGGGCGACAATTATTGCGTATGTTTCTTTATTAATTAAGAAAATATGGAAAATAACATTTCAATATACTCTCTCTCTCTCTCTTTGTCCTCTGCTCGTATGATTTTTTTTTCTCACGCAACTTTTAAGAATTTGCATTGAAAGAAATATATATGATAGAAGTATAATAAACAAAATTAATTTATCACAAATAAATTCTAAGAAATTTCGACAGTAATGCCGAATAATAAACGCTATTTAAGGTTTATGACCAGGAGTCGGCAAATATCAATTAGTTGCCTACTTTTTACTATAGATAAACATTTTGCGGTGGTATACAAAGCAATAAAAATGCAATAATTTTATTTTCGTAGGGTTTCGATGGGATCTCCACCTAATTGTGGCGCAGGGGCACAAGGTGTGACTGTAAAATCGGCTGGTTATGGGTTCGATCCCCACTCGAGGAAATGAAATGTTTATTTAAATTCATATTTTCATTTCTTAGCTCTGGGGCAAAGCGCGGCGTTGAGTTCCGTCACTCAACAAGGAATGCCTCCAGAACTTGACGGAAGGTTCCCACTGCCTAACCTGCTGTGTGCGGCATACAGCGTGAAGCTGATTTAATTTTTATAACTTTAATAGTATTTAGATTAATTTAATTAATAATTTTTCCTATATAAACTATTTTAACTATTTACTGAAACTGTTAATTCAATAAAATGTTACTGTAGCATGGTTTGAGGTTGGAACCATAGTTGGTGGCTCCAGGCCATGGCTTATGTAATGCTTGCCTGTTACGCGGATCGCAGCAAGGGTAAAGAGGTCTCAGCACAGTGAGCAGCACGCAGTCGTAGTGACAGTCGTTGAGTAACGCTGTCGCTTCTGACACACTCTTTATGCCTTCTAGGGAGCAGTTGTTTATCTGTGGAGAAATTAAATACATATTATAAGGCGCAGGGGCACAAAAGAGTGACTGTGTGGGTTTGATTCTCACTCAAGAAAGTGAAATATTTGATGAAAATGGGGAACGTAAGTGTTTCATTGGGAACAGAGTCTTAACACTAATTTCCCAGATATTCTCTTTCTTCTGCCAATTCCTTTATTTTCGGGCTACAATGTGCAGCTAAAAATAAAAAGAAAAATATTTTAAATCATGCTGTATTTAAATCTGCCAGTAGACAAGTGATTTTTTTATTATATATGTTTTATTATTACATTGCCGACCGTCGGATTACACTAAGCATGGCAATTTGTACAAAATAATATTTTTTCAAAATAGGTTGCGAATCGAGAACAGTGAGTCTTATGTTTAGATTGTTTATATATTTGGTTTTTATGTTTGTAAGGCTTAGTAAAACAACTATTGATTTATAGTAAGAAATTAACAAAATCAATTTTTTTTTACAGTTTCGAAACTCCTAAATATATATTTTTTAAATATCATGTTATCATAAATTTAGGCAGTTTTATTGACTAACAAAAAATAAATATAAAAATATATATATAACTCACACTGACAACTCTATCCCCGACGTACACGTTGCCCTCTTTAGCGGCCGCACTGCCACAAGCTATTTTGCTTATGAAAATACCTGGATATATAAATTAATAATATTTAAAAAAGTATAGTCAATTTTAACACAGTTTCTTTAAAAAAAAAGCGTAGTAAAACTAGGCAAATATTAAACCCAATATACCTTGCTGCAAACTAAGGCCGCTGTGCCCCCCGCCCGCGATGCGCAGCAGCGTGCGCGCGGCGCGGGCGCGCTGCAGGCGCAGCTGCACGGGGCCGCGCGACAGCGCTGAGCGCAGCGCTGCAGCGCACAGCGTGGCGCGCGCCCACTGCGACATGCCGCACACCTCCGCTATGCGGTCCAGCACTCTGCGATTTATATATATTTCAAATTATAGTATTACTAACAATATTACAACAAGCCAGAAGGTTTATCAAAGACAAGACCCTCGATGATACTCAGATGCAAAGCCTTAGCCACCGGCGTAGAGTTGCCTCGTTGTATTTTTTTTACCGCATACACTTCGGAGAGTGTAAATAGGATTTGCATAACTTAATTCCCAGTCCGAGCTCCTTTTTTATTATAGATCCTCTAGGAATACAGCTAATTGGGAATCCCTAACGTATGAACAAAACACTTTGAGGCTACATTCTTTATACGCACTGCAAGAGATTAATGATACCAACAATACAAAACAATAATATTCAAATTATCGTTAATAATAATTATTGTTTTCTTATTTTTTTTTTTATTAAATCTAGCCAAAACTATTATATTATTCATGTATATACAAAAAATAGTTTAATTAATTAACTCGGAAGAAAATACTCATCTGATTAAAAATAACATATGGTTATATCAATCTCATAAAAAATAAACATTTTTATCGAAATTATATTCTTTGATAATAATTCGTAAATAACTCCCAGCGTAAGTTATTTTCATACTCAGATAAAACAAAATACAATGTTGAGTACCACCAATCGACCGTTTAAAAAGTGTAGTACTGAATATTTTAACCCTAGGCTTCTAGGTTCTTCTTCTAGACTTCTTTCGTCATATTCTGCTATACGGAACATTATAAAAATTAAAAATCACCCAAAGACCTGCAAATACTCACTTAATCCTCCCATCCGCAACCGATCCCTTCTTCACTGCGGTCACATAAACACTACAATCATTAGGGTAACAGGGTTCATCTCGACCACCGCAAAGTTCCAAGCCCAAGGAACCATCTGGAGACATACCGCTCAATTCCACGTCGATTATTTCCCACTCGAAGTCCTGGAATAAAATATATAACCAAAAAATAAGTGATTGAATAAAAAACCTCCTCCTTTTTGGAAGTCAGTTAAAAACAAACATACTTTGTGGCGTAGTGAAATAACATTTTACTAGATTGTTGGTTCGACAGCAGGAAAATGAATTATTTTCATTTCAAATGAAATTCAAGGGTCACCAAATAAAATGTCTTGATACAATGACCTCTTTGCCTACCTTGTGACTTTTGGAATAATAAATAAAGCTAAAAAAAATATCGTCACTACGATAAGACAACCAAAACCCGGTGATAAGATCCGCCAATCAAAACAAAGGCAATGTGCATTTAAAATAAGCGAAAAATGGACGTTTAAAACGTATCTTGTTCTATTATATATGTTATTAGGTTCTCCTTAACTGCATGCTATATGAGGAACAAGAACGGTTAAGCTAAAAAATAATCCAATTTTTTTTTACTACCAAAAAATCTAATCACCTGTATATCAGAATCTCTATGTGACGGCATTCGACATTTATCCTCGTGGGACTTAGGTCGGGGAGATTTGCCCTCTTTGGAGTCCTTCTTCCCTCCGTGCCTCCGCGCCTCAGCCAACTCTCCTACCATTTGATCTCGTTCCTGTGATACGATTTATAGTTTTATGTATGTTTATTGCTTATTTAATAATTAAATATTGGGGTGAATGATGATAGCATTTTTTTTGGACATTTTTAAGTCTTAATCCACACTCAGAAAAAAAATACTTTTTAAAAAACGTATAAAAAATTAAACGTAGCGGGATTTGAACCCGCACCTCTTGTAAACCGTCCAAACGCTCTGACGATGTTTTTTTCCATCATAGGTATATGTAGTAGTGTCGTATATATGTTGATATAATAACAACAGAACTTATGGCTGTCAAAAAAAATTTTACTGATATATACATAATATTAATTTGTTTCTTTGCAAACAGTAAACTCAATAAATAATATTAAACTGCTGTATTTTCAAATGTAATATAAAATAATTTATTATTTTTGATATATTTAAATTACAAGAATTTAAAACTAAAACGCATTATAAAAATATTGAAACATTGTATTGTCTTAAACTTATTCAACATAGTGAGCCACAAAAAAAATCGATTCACACATATTAATACAAAATAGAACTCACCTTTCTTAATCGATTACAGAGAGCTTTTACACTTTCTCGTTCCTGCAACAGTTTGTCTCTTTCAGCAAACGCCCAGTCTCTTCTACGTTTGGACACCTGAAAATGTTGAAATTTCATAACAATTATTCAAGCTTTTTAGAGTGAACATGCACTATATATTTTTTGTTTAGGCGGTATTTTTTGTGTAGGCTCTGGGCAGCACTCAATGGACAGAGTTACAACACGGTCGACGAGTCGTGGATTTTTTTACTTGTGATTATTTTCTTCCCAAGTCTATAATAAGCAAAAGTTTAAAGAACATAACTTCAGACTGGCTGACTGTACGTAATGAGCGAATGCATGAACGACGACTTTGTAAATGCATACAGTAAAGTCATACATTAGTACAGGTCTTGTACTGCCTGTATGTACGCATATACAGCTACAAACAAATTGACAAATAGACAGCCAAAATAAAAAAAAATCTCATACCTCGGCCTCTCTGTGGGCATCGTGTAAATCATGTGCCAATCTGTCAGCTCGTGCTCTGAGCCGTTCTATTTCTTGGTTGGCTTGTTCCACGTCGTCGACTCGAGCGCATGACGCCTCTGATGGGGAGAGACCTGGGGAAATATATTTATATACAGCAGCACAGTCATTATCATTAACACAAAAAATTGTTTCAGTTCAGTATGTACAATATTTCAACTTCCCGTTGTATCCCTATTTTCCGCCGAATTCGGTGTATTGGACGGCGGAATTCAGCGCCGCGGTTTGCCTCGACACAAAGCAAAGAAACGAAAATACTAAATATTTAATTACTTCTAATGGGAATCAAACCAACAGCATATCGTGTTTTTAAAATGATTAAATCTATAACAATATATTAATAGTAGAATCGATAAAATAAATTCAATTTTAGAAATGTTTGGCGGATTTGGTTGACATAGAGTATAGTTATTATGTACTAGCGGCTCTCTCTCGGCTTCGCTTGCACTACACAACCACTTATTTACTAATCTGAATCAATCTTGTGGTCTTATAATATCATTACTATAAAGATAATATTTATAAACAAAAATAAAATAATAAATAATTTTTAAAACAAACATTTCTACCAATTCAATAAAACAATTATATTGTAACATTTTTGGCGGACATAATACTTTGTGTTGAAATAACTTTTTTTATGGACCGATTGCAACAAAATAAATACTAAAAGTTAAAAGTTGTTCGTAGTATACGGCATAGAAACTCAAAAAATATTTCAAGTTAAACATTTACTTCTTGAGATTAACATATTCATTCAAACAAGCCTATCACCTTTATAATATTATATTAAGATAAATATAGCTTATTATATCAATATACCTTGTAATTTATCCATAGAAGGATCATTGGAATGCTGTCCATTGAGGAACCCATCAGTGCCCACTACACTTGATAAACCTAAATGATGGTATGCTGAGTTATCTTGCCTGAAACATTATATTATAATTATTAATATATAATCCAAAGTCAAAGTAAAATAACTCTAGAGAAAATAATAATTTATTTATACATTCTTTTAAATATGAAATACTTTACTATTTACTTATACTCAGTATCATTTTATTAGAGAAAAATATCTAGCTACGTTTCTTATAATATAGTTTTTTTATTGCAAATGGTGCAAAGTTAACATAACATTTAAATATAAAAAATAAAATGTTTAGTGAGGCCAGTCGTGGCGCAGCGGCTCGAGGTGTGACTGCAAAATCGACTGGTTGTGGGTTCGATCCCCACTCGAGGAGATGAAATATTTACTTAAATTTATATTTCCATTTCTTCGCTCTGGTGTCCAGGTTAAGCGCGGCGTTGAGTTCTGCCACTCAACACGCAATATACGCAATATATATATATATATATATATATATATATATATATATATATATATATATATATATATATATATATATATATATATATATATATATATATATATATATATATATTTTAGTTTCATGCTGTATCTCGCTCATATCAGGATAAGCAGATGAAATCTGGATGTGTTTAAAACACTCCATTAAGATAGTTCCGGTCTCCACTTTCCACTGAATTCTTGAGGCGTTACTAGAGCAAGAATATGAAAATATTAAATATTTTGTTACGTATTGACAGTCGTATGCTTGTATATCCATACGCTACAAAGACCTCAAATAAAATTGATAAATATAATTAACCAAATAAAATATATAACAAATAAATAAAATACAATTCCTTTTAGAAATTGTGTAATTAAAAGAATTTAGCCTTTAGATAAAACTTTTAATTTGTTTAGATTATATATTATTATTCTTTTTAATTATAACTCATAATATAAATTTAAATAAATTCTATTCACCTCGATTTCCCCAACGTAGCTGTGTTCTGTGGTGTTTTCAAATCTGTGCACTCCTTGATTGCGCGGTCGCGGTCCACGAGGGCCGACTCGATCTCGCGACGGAGACTCTCAGCCTGTTCACACAAAATAACTTTGTTATTAAAATATTTTGTTATATAATTTTACAGTATATTGTTTATGGTATACTTATATTATTAGTTTTATAGAACACTAGCAACCCAAATTTGACTTCAGGTGCCTCTGGTGAGGGTTACAGTGACAGTTGACACTAGACCTGCGCCGGCGCCTGTAGTGCTTCGCGCCGTATGCCAGTACCCTAATATACAAGAAATATTTTTTTTTTCTTCCCGTTTACCTGTAAAGCGGTAGCCCTCTGCTCTTCCCTGGAGGCTTGCAAAGCGGATTCTAACGCCGCAACGCGTTTCAACGCCGCCTGTAGATCGTCAGAGAGTTTCTCCATTTCTTTGTGTACTGTGTCTCTGTGTTAGACAGTTTAACGTTAATTTATGTAGACAATTAAATATTGTATTAATTAAATATTATACGGTTATATTAAATATTGTTAAAATTTGTTGAGTAAGGAAGCTGAAAAAACACATTTTTTCTGAAAATGAAAATGTTAAATAGTTAAATAGTGAATAAAAATAATCAGGTTAAAATAATTTAAATATTAACCAATAAGTGTTAGTGCAAATGAATAAAAGCCTATTGCTATACAATTAGATGACTGTTATATGAGGTTTGAATTACATTAGTCAATGAAGGTGTGTATATAAATGAATGAAAAAGTTTTTGTTATTGAGTGTTACGCAAACGTTCACGGTTGTGTACGGGTGCGTAAGCGTGTGTGCGCGGTTATGTCAGTCTTAGTGTGTGCGCATGCGTGCGTGCGTGCGTGCGTGTGTGTGGGCGTGGGCGTGTGTGTGCGTCACGGTCACCTCTCGCTCATGATGAGCGTGTACTCGGCCATGGCGGCGTTGCGCTCGTCGGTGAGGCGCTTGAGGTCGCTGCGCTCGCGCACGCCGCCCTCCCACTGCCGCACCACGCTCGCCACCTGCTGCTTCAGCGCGTTGCGCTCGCGGATCTGCAAGGTGTTGTTTAACCAATAAGTCACTCATATCTAACAATTACACGGGCTTTTAGAATTCATTCATTTTTATACACATACATATGTACGTTGTAATTGTATTGTATTAATATTTTTATTTTGTTTATTTTTTATAAAATGTTGATTTACTATTATTATTATTTATTTTCCTTCCTTCGTTTGGATTGCTTTTATGAATAATTTTATTATTTATTTTATAGTCGGGCATACAATAAAGAATATTTATTTATTATTCTGAACAGTTAAAATGATGATCAATGTTGTGGACCAGAAAAAAGTAACTATTCGACTAACAAGACAATAAAAAAACATTATAATTACCACTACATTTCTCTCTTGTGTTAATTCGTGACACTGTGTCTTGAGCCTACTGTTTTCTTCTTGAACTATTCGCAAATTTTCTAGCGTCGTGTTGTGATTTTCTATGAGATCATCATACCTGAAATAATTATTAATATAAAAAATATAAATTATATAAAAAAAATCATTCAAATCCATACTTTACGCTTTACTAATTTTTATACTCTTGTTATAACTTATTTATGTTGTTAGCATCTCTGTAGGTAGATTTTTTTAGGAGGGTTTAAGTTGTAACAAGCGTATAAAAATTTCAACGTAGCTTGGCGAGAACGCATGGCTTAGTGGTCAGAGCGCCTGGTCGGTTTCCAGGAGGCGCGTGTTCGAGTCCCACTGCGTTCAAATTTTTATACGTTTTTTAAATAAGTATTTTTCTTTCCTAAGTGTGGAATAACACTTTAAAAATGTTTAAAAATTTAATTCAAATCCAATATAATAAAAAAAACAGTGAGATGTTGACGTTACAGTAACGCGATATACCGAATGTTTTTGTCAGCACCACGTTAAATGAAACCACAGTTTTAATTACTCTATAAAAGCTTAATACATTTTTTTTTATTTGTCCCAAAAATTAAAAAGTGATTATTTCAAACAAAATAAATAATACAATTATCGTTGTTTAAAAATTACCTATTATATTTATAATAAAAACTAACCTTTTCTGGAAACATTCGAGTTCTTCCTTGAGAGCGTCGTATTTCCTCAATGTATGTACGAGAGCTTCCGCACCCTCTGGGCCACTATTCTGTTGTAAATGCTGAATCTCACGCTCTAAGCTAAAATATATAAAAAAAAAAACATTGATAGACATATTTCGGCGTTGAGTTGCGAAACTCACTTCTCTGTTGTGTGATATTAAGCACTGTCTTAAAAATTTTACGCAGACGGAGGGAACGGACCCTAGGTTTTCCTTTAAATAAATTTGACTTTAGTTAGTCTGTCTTTACATAAAGTTAAAAAAAAATGTTAAAAAAAACTATTTCTTTTTTATTTAATTTATTTTTAAATTAAATTAAAAGCTTTATTTCTTTTCTACGTGTTATAAATAATATTCTTCTATACAACTCTATAATAATAAAAGTAAAATACACTCAATATATGGATTTTATAAGGGTACCAGGTACCAGGGATGCTACTCAAATTAAAGCACATCGCTGAGCTAAAATGATATATAATTAATATAACATGAGGCCAGTCGTGGCGCAGCGGCACGAGGTGCGACTGTAAAATCGACTTGTTGTGAGTTCGATCCCCACTCGAGGAGATGAAATGTTTACTCAAATTCATATTTCCATTTCTTCGCTCTGGTGTCGAGGTTAAGCGCGGCGTTGAGTTCTGCCACTCAACACGCAATGCCTCCAGAATTCGGCAGAAAGTGGGAAACGGAGTGTTATAACACTAGGTTCCCTCTGCCTGCCCTGCTGTGTGCGGTATACAGCGTGAAGCTGATTTAATTTAATATAACATATTATATAAATACCGTTGATTATCATTCAACAGATCGCCATATTTGCCGCGGAGGCTGCTCGTCTCCTGCGCGGACACTTCCAGCTGGTTCATCGCTGCACGGTGTTGGCCGCGAAAGTATTCTAGCTCCTGGAATATTTTATTAAATTTATAATTAAATTATATGTTTCAAGGTTTTAAAACGCCATAAAATGTATTATTTTTGAAATATTCATATTTACATAAAATATTTTGTTAATTGTATAAAAAATAATAATTTATTATGTAAAATTAAATAATGAAGGGTTAAGTAAACTATTCTTAGTAAAAGTTTAGTCATTTATATATATATCCAAGCAAACATGTATATGATATTGTACATATTTTTTTGCATAATTTGTACAGTTCGTAGTTATTTAGTAAGATCAAGCAGAGATAAAAAAAATGAATTATGAAATAACTGAATAAATAAAAATGTTAAATATATCCTCCTCCAGAGTGGGAATCGTACCCACAACTGTCGCATTTATAGTCGCACGTATAGCTCTTGCGCCACGACGGCGTCAACAGACAAGTAACCTTTACAAAATAAACAAACCATACAAACTACAATTTTGTTATTAAAAATATGTTGAGGCCGTCATGGCACAAGGGGTGTGACAGTAACGCGAAGGTTGTAGATTTAATCCCCACTCGAGGGAATTAATTATGATTTTCCAAATGTTTTCATTTCTTCACTCTGGCACCAAAGCAAAAAACCCAGCGTTTAGTTCCGCCACTTAACACGCCTCGAAAAATGTCTCGAAAAAATCAGTGGAATTTCGGGAACGAAGTGTCTTGACACTAGGTTCCCTCTGCCTCTGTCCTAGCTTACTGTATGCGTAATACAGCGTGAAGCTGATTTCATTTTAAAAATGTTTAATTTATTGTTTTGGATTTTACATCATCGTTACGTAACGAGGCAAACCGCGGCGTTGAGTTCTGGCACCCAACAAGCAATGCTTCCAGAATTCGGCTGAAAATGGGGAACGGATGTGTCTTAATAGAAACGGAATGATTAACCACTAGGTTCCCCTACCTACCCTGGTATGTGCGATACACAACTAGAAGCTAAAAATATACATTTTAAAACCAGTTATTACTCTCACGCAGCTCCATCACTCAATCCTAAATACAATTTCAACACAGAACGAAATTTGTAAAACAAAAAAATTGGCTCTCATTAAAATTGAACGAAACTCTAAAGCATAATTTTCACATTTACTAATATTGAAATATATAATAGTAAGTTAAAAAAAAAAACAAAACGAAACTAGCAAGAACTAGGCCATTTCTCCGAGGCTGTGTGTAAAATATAGGTCAATAGGGCAAGTTTGTTTTGTATTGAAATGGGGAAATTTATTTCTGAATAGACTGGCAACGTTGCTCCAAAGCGCGGGCTCGCCCCGAGATATAAATGCGACTGAACTATTTAGCGCTTAGAACTTTTTAAAAGAAAAATATTTTAAGTAAAATCTAAAACAAAAATACGTAGCGAGACTTGAACCCCCGCTGCTTGGACGGTTCTCAAGTAAAAAAGTTTTTCTTTTTCAAAAGTGTGGTATAAACACTGTGAAAATGTTAAAAAATATAGATCTTTTGATACGAAAAAATTTTGTTTCATTCGAGCTTTCAGAATTATTTCATTTATTAACGGGCGGCGTTATATAAAAATATTTTGTCGAAAAATTCCAATTGAAATTGACAAACAGTAAAATATGACTTTGATTGACGACATTTTTGATGGATGACAGTAAACATTGAGTTCAACAAAACATTTCACTGCTGTTCATTTTTACTATTTTATCTTAATTTTAAATCATTCAACAATGAATAATTTAAAACCATTAAATTTATTATACAAAACAAGCGTGGCGTTGAGTTCCGCCATTTAACACGCAATGTCTCAAAAATTTGGCGACAACTAGGGAACGGAGTGTCTTAACAGTAGGTTTCCCTGCCTACCATTATATATTCGAGATACAGCTTGAAGCTAAAGAAACGCATAAATTGTAGATCTCGGGCTTTCTCTGAATTTCAAGCATGGCTTGAAATTCATCTGATACCTAACTTGAACTAGCGGCTTTAATACTAAATTTTGCGCCCTTAAGGTTTTTTTATAGGATTTAACCACAAAAGTATAGTTTTCGGATTTTTTTTCTGAACTATTTGTTACTACTTACAGATGCTAGCTGCCAAATATCATAATTCTAAGTCAATCGGAAGTGCCCTATTAATTTTGATTCCCTTTATAGTGTCGCAATACGCGTTTTTTTTATATAAACGGTCATATATTTTTTTAAAGTAAATATAGAAATATCGGTTTTTCAGAAAATCAAGGGATCGTAGATCTACCGCCAAACCCCGCGCTTTGCTTCGTTACCAGAGCGAAAAAAAATTTACATTTCCTAAAGTGAGTATCGAACGTATAGCTTCGAGATGCTCTCTCTGTGCCTCTGCACCACAACTTTGTATAAGACAGACAGACAGACAGACAGACAAAATCATTTGTATAAGACAGTACATGTTAAATGAAAATGTAAATGTCCAACACTTTAATTCTCTAACTTGTGAAAACATTGGCTGAAACTGAATTACAAGCTGTTTTTAAATGAAATTAGCAATTTGCATACTAATTAATACTTGACTTATGTACTCAGTTATCATTTATTATGTAAGCAGTGGGAACATCTGTTTATTTATTGTAAATTATATTTATATTAAAGAAGATCTTTGTGACAGTCTCTGACTGTAAACATCTCTGACAGTTGGATTTGGGTTTGATTCCAATTCAGAGAAATTATTTTTTTTTCATTTCCTAGCTCTGGTACCAACAAGACATTGTGCATACGTTCTGACACTCAAAACACAATGTTTCAAGATTTGAGCAGTATGAGGGAACATAGGGGGTTTGCTGTGCCTACCCTGCTATATACATCCTGTATGTCCTCCATGTGATGTTATAAAAGAATAGAAAGTATATAACAGTACTAACCTTCATAACATGTTCACAACGTCTCGACGTCTCAGTATACTGACGTCTTAGTTGGTTCAATTCGTGTTGAGCTTTATCACATTGCTGTTTAAGATTCTCATTGGTCTGCTTATTTAATACTTCGTACTGGCCAAGTTCGTATGGCGCACTCATGGTGTGGCTGTGGCTCGTATAGTTGGGTTTCTCGTAGCATTGGGACGATGATAAGTCATATTCGATGGGCAAAGATGGTATTTGGGTAGTTGTATGACGCTCATTACTCACGTAGCTGTGAGATATTGATTCTGAAAATAGTTTTCTTTTTTATATATATGAAAAAACATTTCATTAAAATTTGTTTTTGTTAAAAAATATGTTTAAAAATCCATTGAATTATAATTAATATGATAATACATTTTATTTAAGGTCAAATTTTTAATTACTACCTGGTAAAAATTTTTCAAGACCATGAATTAGTAGTATGAATAATTCAATGTTTTGAGTCCAGTCGTCATGCAGAGGCACAAGTGTGTAACTGTAAACACCACTGGTTGTGGGTTCCTCCTCACTCGAGGAAATGAAATATTTTTTTAAATAATATTTCTAATTATTCACTTTGGTATTGACACACAGCATGCTGCATTATTTTCCACCAGTCCACACCCAATACCTCCAGAATTCAGTGGAAAATAGGCAATGGAGTGTCTTAGCACTAGGTTCCATATGTCTACCCTGCTGTGTGCAGGAGTGTGAAGTTGATTAATTACTTATTTTTTGTTTATATGTTGTATATAAGTAATTATAAATTGAAGCATCTTTAGCAGTATCAGTAGAAAGAACTGAATGTTAAAACACTTGGACTTTTTCAACTGTCCACCCAACCTTAAGACATATTACTTATTTATTGTATTTACTAAATATATATTAAGTTATAATTTTGCTTTATATTTTCACTTGTGTTGTACAATAAAAAACAAATAACTAATTATTATTGTGTAGTAGAACTCAATGCTTTACTTTGTCTTCTCCGAGGGAGGAAATAAGAATTATACTTTAAGCTTGAATTCACAATAACTGTTTACAGTCGAATACTGATGTGTTTATGTATAATAGTAATATTAAATTCAGCAGTAATTTGAAATATATTTTTAAAAGTTAATATAATTAATAATATCTTCTACTACTTAGTCTAGATAATTACAATGCTGTATATTCACCATTACTCCCATTGCTTTCTAAAGAAGATGTTCCTGATGCCATAATATATCTGCAATAAAATTATATTGTAGAAAGGTTCCTACTGTGTTATTATGCTTCATTTCATGATCAATATTACCTTCAAAATTACGATCTGTGGTCCATTGTCTTTCTCCTAGATATTATAGATATTATTATCTAATAAGAACAAAGTTGTTATTTGTTGTTTTTATCATAAAATCCAAATCTCATAGGGTGCAAGCTTGACACGGTTTTCACGCTCTAATGATAGTTGCAAAACTTCTTAACCGCAACTGTTGATAGACTGTTGCAACTAGTATTTACACAGGACGAAAGTATTCAACATTATAATGTCATCCAGCAGAAACTTTTTATCCGCCCGCGAGTTACAGATAACTGTACAACTATACGGTCCATAAATACCATCACCGAACATTAAAAACACCGAATTTGCGACAAAAAGTCTCCTTTCGCTAAGAATATGGTTTTCACGGCTAAGGAGTAAATGCTTATTTCACAATGTAAACAGATTACTTATCACGCGAACGTACAACATAAATACTCAGACCGCACAAATTTGTATAATAATAAGCTAAAATAAGAAAATAAAACTATTACACGTATTTATCAGTAGTAATTTGCCAACATTTCCCGTTTCTGTTCAGTGTTCTCTACCTTTTTTAGCAAGTAAATGAATGAATGAATGACGGACACAAAAGAAGACGACATATTTAGTGAATGTTGTCAATGGTAAATTTAAAATTTGGCACTCGGATACATTTTACGTAATATATTTACTGCAACACATTATAAAAGATAGTAGTATGAATATTGCATGTAGTTTATGGCAGTTTTCTATGTTTTTTTTTAAATATAAATAATTTTCCCTTATTTTTTTCTTGATTAATATACTAATTTATCATAATCACAAAATAATCTTATTAATAACAATAGTTAATTCTTGAAAACAGTCTTATCTAATAATAAAAAACTCTGTCAATAGTGTTTTAGATGCCTTTAAATGACGCAAGTAAATATTTTTGTCAGAGTATCCGAACTATACAGCACTATTTTCTCGTAATCGTCGTTCGAATAAATGACACGCAATAGCGAGGAACCAATAAAAAACGACGCGCAAATACAGGAGTTTTATAAATCAAGTGCATAACATATGAACGACTCTGTGTAATTTGACTCTTTCATTAGCCAAAATCTGAATGTTCTGTAAGAGTGCAGTATAGCGCGTAAAATTGATT
>JAATLQ010032714.1:0-15203 GCA_013421005.1 Heliconius erato x Heliconius himera
GACCAATGGGACATGAAAATTTGTATGGGAGCATTTTGAAAAGGTTTTTTGCAACTAACAAAACATATTATTTTTAGCCATAATACACTTAAAATAATACCAAAATGCTTAAATTAATAAATAAATATATCTAAAATGGCAAAATATTTGACTTATCTATAAAATTGTATTTTTAAAACGTATTCAAAGTAGCGGGACAAGAAAAGACTCAAAATGTACACTTTTTCTGATTATGACCCTTGAACTTTGTGTGAAACCTATCAGGAACTATTATTCGGCGTCGTTGGACGCGTATCGTTGACACTAAAGGTTTTGGTGTGTAAAAAAGAAGCAACTGACTGCCACATTCTCTGCATGTCTGCACTCTTCCGACATACTTGTATTAAATCAGATATCCTGGCCTGGTCTTTATAGAAATATCTTTTGTTAATGCTATAATAATTTTATGTATATAATTTAACTTAATTTTTTTAAATTAGTAATGAAAAACCACAATATTAAATTAAAAGTTGTTTAATGTCAAGTTATCAAATGAAACGTACATATAAGCTTCCCTAAAACTTGATATCCAACTCATACGAGAGAGAATAATACTAAAATTTCGGAATATATTATCTGACATGTGACACAAACTTTGTTACAACTGTGAGGAATGACTGTCGACGTAATTATTAAAATATACTTTGTTGTATCGTAGAACTAATATTTTGCTATGACTTTACTTGTAGCGTAAAAGTACAGTGAATTTGATATTTTGCATTCTGTTATTTAAGGACGACACTGATATTTTTATTTTTATAAAATGATTGGTCAGATCGATCTAAATAGTAAGTAAAATACAAATATAATTGTTTCTAAGTGCTGTGGCATTTATATATATGTAAACTTAAATCAAATCCACGCAGTATCCCGCACTTAGCAGGATAGGCAGAGGGGACCTAGTATTCAGACACTCCGTTCCTCATTTTCTGGAGGAATTGCCTCTTGAGTCGCGGAACTCATGGCGGAAATATTTACGGTATATTGTTAAGAAAAATCTAGTTGTACGTTGTAGGTATATTCACTCTTCATTTACATTTACAAAAGAAAACGTGAGAATTACTCTTATCTTTCAGCTCGACAGTATTTTTCAAGATCAATGTACCGAAAAATATATACATACCAATCAAGGCGAGCGATCGTCTCGAAGGAAAGTTAATAAATTCTGCCCATCCGTACTTATCACCATATAAGGCGCAAACGCTTATATGCCCAAGAGAATACATTTTATATCCCAGCAGAATCTACAAAATTTGTATTAAAATGAAAGATTTTCCAGACTTCGACCAATGCAATTTAACTTGCTCACCAAATCGATGAAATCTAAGTGAAATCAACCAAATGTTAAATATTTCGTCGTAGAAATACCTATACCGTCGACGTACGTATGAATGCATTCACACACAGAACGTATCTTACGGTTAAGGCCGAAATTCACTAAAATTTAACTCTTTTCCTAAAAAACTGATATATCATGACAATCATGAAGAATCCTATAAAATCTAATAAATAAAATCCTATCAGCGTCACGCTGTATCCCGCACACAGCAGGGTAGGCATGAACTTAATGTTAAGACACTACGTTCTCCCACTTTCCACGAAATTTTTCGAGGCATTGCGTGTTGAGGGGTGGAACTCAACGCCGCGCTTTTTGCCTTGGTGCCAGAGCGAAGTAAATATGTATTAATAAATAATAATTAATCGTCTTGAATGGGGATTGAATCTATAACCCTCACATTAAATGGCGCAGGAGCACAAAGATGTGACTACCTTTGGGACCCTGCGACATTATGGAATAGTAGGTCATGATTTAAATGTTCACTAATTAGAAATTGTGATAACTTTCCTTAAATATACCCCACGTAAACAATAATGTGCTTTAATATGCTACTCAAGATAGAAAAAAAAACACAGAATTTAAATATTGTTATAAAAAAATATATTTAAATTAATAATTTATTAAAATAAAGTAATTTATGATTTATAAAACTATATTAGATACCTACTCATACAGGTTTCATAATAATCTCTCAATGAAAATCGACCCCACGACCATCGATTACTAAATCAATCACTAGATCCGAAACGTTCACAATGATCGTCTTTGTGAACATTACGCTCGACAATAGGCAATTTTGATACAGACAACAACTATTTAGCATACGTGGAACAATCTGTCAGCACGTTATTATTTATATCTACATGTATAAATGAAAAAGGAGTCTGTCTGTGATTTCAAAATAATTGTGTTTTTCCAAGTGTAACTGCGAAACCAAAACTCAAGCAAATATACTTTTTAGAAAATTTGAAGTAACGGGATTCGAACCCGCACCTCTTGGAAATTGTCGAAGCGCTCTGAGCACTAAGCCATACGTTCTCATCGAGCTATGTCGAAGTTCTAATATGCTTACAACTTATTTTCTAAAACTTTTTTTTCTAAAATAGGAATACTTTAAAATTTTGAAAAATACTTAAACAGTTTTATTTTTTTACGCCTTACCGTTTGTCTGGGCTAATGTCAGGAGCAGTTGAACCGTTTTTTATGGGACAAAGATGCACCAAAAGATAGAGGGCTTGTGGAGCAACACATGGGCTATTTTTTATCCTAGTATTCCCATGGGACCGGGATCCACGCAGAAAAAAACCTCGCTTGCGGCATCGCGCCGTTCCCTACTTTCCGCCGAATTCTGGAGACATTGCGTATAGAGTGACGGAACTCAACGCCGCGCTTTTCCTCGACACGAGAGCGAAGAAATGGAAATATAAATTTAAATAAAACGCAAAAATTCGGCGGAAAGTGGAGAACGGAGTGTCTTAACTTTAATTTTCCTTTGCCTACCCTGCTGTGTGCGGGAACAAACCAGCTTAACGCTGATACAGCGGGAGGTTGATTTAATTTTAATTTAATCTATAACATTTAACGATTATATATATTTAATGATTAAATATACTTTTGAAGTGATCAATTTAATTCAAAATATTTATTATTATATCAAAAATACTCAGAGTATTTCGTTACAACCATTGCGCTTTAAGCTTAAAGACGACACCTCATTAGAAAGACATAGTGTTGGCTTTGAAAAAGTACAGCTATGTTTTAATTAGCGTAGATTTCATATAACTTTCACTTAGTTTCTTTATAAATTAATTAAAATTCAGATAAATTTTCATTTATTAAAGCAATAAATCAAGAAACTTGATTTATTATTTACACAAGATTTTTAGAAAACGAAAAATTACTTGCGAAAATAGCGAACTTTATTTTGAAAGTATAATATGTAAATCTATCGAAAAAAAATATCTTTAGACGTATCTTTAGGAATTCTAAATCAGATTAAATTCCTAGGCAGCAAACTTCTAGAATAAATCAAACGTATCAGTCAATATGGCCAAATGACCATCATTGATATTTCAATAGATATAACTTGGGTTTTCAAACTCTCTAGAGGTAGTCAGGATACATAAAAGGGCCGTAACAAACCAACATGGATTGAATATTAATAACATACTAAGTTGTAACTCGAGACACGTCGTCTGACTTAAAATTTCTTCGGCCATTCGCAAAGGAAATAGCGAAACAGTTAGTTTTGCGAGATGTTGATTAAATATTGGTAAGGTAAAACAAATATTTGTTTAACACTTTTTTAGACTCATGTAAAAATTGAACGTAGCGGAATTTGAACTCACGCCTCTTGGAAACCGTCCAAGTAATCTGACCACTAAGCCATACGTTCTCGTACGTTTTATACGTTTCTAAAAAAGTTTTTTCTTTCGTAACTGTGGAATAACACTTTAAAAATTTCAAGATGTTTGTTTTTTAATGTCCATCTGTAAATTAAAGAAAATCTTGTGAATTCTAATTTTGATATGAGATGATTGATCATTTCGATTTTTTATTCTAAGTCTAATTAGATAAAAATATACTTTTAGCTAAAAAAATTCTTCAACAACGGTAGAATTCACCTGCTTATATTTACGTACGATATTGTTGAAATTGGATAAAATTTGAGTATTATATTCTGTGGATGTTAGATGTGTGTTAAATTTCGTAAGTATGTTTCCCCACAAATTGCAAATTAAATGCTCTAAAAATAAAAGTTATATATGGTGATGATATTTTTTGATTAAAATAAAATATACAATTAAAACTAAAAATTTATTTGTCTATTAAGTTAACTTATTAAATGATAAACTATAATAATTTATACTTAACTTTCTTTATCTAAAATCATTATAATCCCAAATTGCTCGCCTAATAGTAGGCCAAATAACGTGATTTAATATCTTCATATGTACAAAGGCCTTCTAAATAATGGGACCTAAAGTCAATTAGCGCGTCGTTAGGCAAGCCGTAAATGATTTTACCCATACCCTCCAATGTACTTTGAAAGCGTATCCTTGTAAGATGACAACATCGTTCTCCACTCACCTTATTCGTTAGAACACTCACCGTTGCCAATTTATTGAGTTCCATTAATTTATAATCTATGCACAATCATCCTGTGTCGCTGTGCTTGTCATTGACTTTTGTTACTTCCCGTTTTATGCTTATGCAAAATATTTATTGTATGTGAATAAGTCTCTAGGTATAAGTCTCGTATAGAAGAGTAGGCAAAGGGAATCTTCTTTTTTTCGAACGTCAAATAATTTACCACCAGTTCACTATACTTAATGCATCAGACCTGAGAAGAACCGGCGCAAGAAACTCAACGGGACTTATTTTCTTAAAATCAATTTGAAACAAATACATATTTAATTATCGGTGACAATGATACCTTTGAAACAGACTGGAGCGAGCATTTCATTCCCAAGGCGTGTTATCATTTATAAAATCATTAATTTGATACTAAAAATTCTCTGACGTTTTCTGGGATCCAATTGTAAAAGCGTACACATTGTCCCAGAAAAGAACTATGGATTCGATGCAACCGAGTTACAGGTGCACCAAGATTATGCCTATTTCTAGTGTTAATATTATAAAAATCACCAATTTTGGTAAAATTATTAATATTTTTCTTAACATACATACCATTTTCAAAAATATAAGTTAAGACACTCCGTTCTATGCTTTACGTCCAATTTTTAAGGCATAACGTGTTAAGTGAGTGGGTGGGTGGAATTTAACGCTGCGCTTTGGTTTGTTGCCAAAGCGAAGAAATGAAAATATAAATAAATAATAATTAATTTCCCTGAATCGAACTCACTACTGTCGCGTATACAGTACACAGTACACGCTTATGCCACTGCGTCACGACAGCCTCTTTCCGTCTTTTTAAAATTGCTAATATCTGAAAAATATTAAAATAGTAACAGTAATAGTAATAGTAATAGGTAACTAACGATAGTAAAGTATGCAATATACGAGTATGTCATAGTTTTATCTTTGCCAAATGGCACAAAAACCTAAAACTAGGTCTCTATATTTATGATTGGCTCACTTAGACGGCTGTAACAAAGTGTCATAAAATTCTTTTGAAACGGAGACGATCCGTCTGAAATATTAGTATCTATTATTTACTGTTTAGAATATATTTTCTTTTGTTTTTATTATTTCTACATACAGAATTCTTGAAATATTAAATTACTATTATTAAATTATTTATTTTTGTATAAAGATAGTAGTAGTAGTAGTACATGCACGCTCTTCCCCTGGCTCTTTCTCCTTTCTTCCGCTCTTCCTGCATGGGCAGGGTTGAGATACGATAAAACGAGAAAAAGCGTAAAATTGCTTTTTATTAGTTAGATACAATCTGTTCTTCCACTAACTAATAAGCAAATATTAAAAACAGAAGCTAAAGTGGAAGAGAGAAACAAAGCTTTCCCTTAGTGAAAATTACAGATAACTTATACCTTTAATATTGACACATGACAATCATTAGTAGAGAGTTACTGTGGAGCCTATTTCGGAATTTAATCAAATTTGTAGATATTCAAAGGGATACATCAAAGCAATAGTACAATATTAGATATTGTGATTGCATTTCCAATATAGGAATAGCGGTTAGTACCTGATTGAAATAAGGACTGTTACCCTGAGACCTATATATGTGTTTTTGAGGCTAGTCGTGGCGCAGGGGCACTAAGTATGACTGTAAAATCGACTGGTTGTGGGTTCGATCCGCACTCGAGAAAATGAAATATTTATTTAAATTTATATTTTCATTTCTTTATTCTGGTGTCGAGGCAAAGCGCGGCGTTGAATTCCGCCACTCAACACGCAATGCCTTCAAAACTCGGCGGAAAGTAGGGATCAGAGTTTCTGAACACTACGTTCCCTCTGCCTACCCTGCTGTATGCGGGATACAGCGTGAGGCTGATTTGATTTTATCCTATAAATGAATAACTTTAATAACAGCAGGTAGATTTTAACATTTTTTTTCGTCTTGTTTCTGAGAAAAAAAATGTATTTTCTTATAAAATCAGATATGGAAAATTTAGAAGTCAAAGAAAATTCAAGAAAAACTTGAAATATTTGACGACGAAAAACATTTCCGAACTACTTTTTCTATAAAATAAAAGGAATGGTAAAGACGAGAGCAAATATTATATTTTTACAACGTTTTTATATTAAAACTCTCTAAAGTAATCAAAGTGCTAGTAGTTGTAATAAATAAAACAACTAAGTATTGGAACTACATAGTATTGTAATTGTCAAATATCACTTACTACCAACAGCTATTTTGATATAGCGATATTTTTATTATATTTATTTTATCAATCATATCCAATTAGCACAAGTTTGTTTACAGAATAAAAAAATCGATAAGTTACTCTAAAATTGCCTTTTAGGTAAGGTTTCATTAATTAAATTCAGTAATGAATTCGAGGGAACGTGTATGTCAGTCTGTACACATTATTACATTTGCTCAACAAAAGCAGGTACGCTCAAAGTATTGGTTAACGAATTTATTTCACATATTTTGAAGAGTAATTACAAATGATTAATTTAATAAAGACTCTAATTAAAATTAATAAGGAATTCATAATACGCCACCGTGGTCCACATTTCGTGAAATGTATATCCTAATTAAACCTCCTTCCTTGATATTCAAGTAAATTTGAATTTATGTTGTAATGTATTTATAATATAGGCAAAGTTTTAATATCTTCATTTTCTGCGGCGATTGATTTTTTTTTAATCTAAAAATATTAAGTATAAATGACGAAAATAATTATATGCCTGAACAATATATTAAAAAATAACAATATATTAAAATGCAAAGCTTAATTCACGGCTCTATTCGAGTCGAGCACAAGTAATTGCTTTAGGTGTAATAATTATAAATCCTTTATATTTTTAAAACCTCGTCTTTTAACATTCTAAATCTCGTACATGCAATTAGCCTCAATGCGAATTTAACAGATGTTGGGACCGCGTCTGTTTTATTAAACTTTAATAAGCTTTGTTGTACATAAAAAGAAATGCAAAGGACACAAGCATATTATTATATTTTTGTTAAAATGTTATAATTTTTTTATAAAAAACAGTAAAAAGTTTGCTTAGGTGCATTTATTTTTGCATTAAATTATGAATGAATGTTTGTGTTTTTTTTATCTTCACGCGGTATTCCGCATACAACAGAGTAGGCAGAGGGAATCTAGTATTAAGACACTCCGTTCTCTATTTTCTGCTTAATTCTGGAGATATCGTGTATTGAGTAGGCATGTATTAATCTACATGAATTGTCAAAAACATTATAAAATAAAAATATTTTTGTACCTCAGTAGAAAAAAAAACAGAAACCTTATAGGATCACATTGCTGTCCATATATCAAAATCAACGCAATTAAGGGAGACAAGCATTTATTCATCATCTTGAATGAAATTCGTTATAGGAACCTATGGGATACTTTCTTAGTATAAACGAATATCACTTACTCTAAATTAGAACGAAAAAGAAAAAATATAGCGATAGATAGGAGAAACTGCATACATTTTTAAATTTTATACGTCTTCAAGGGGTAAGTGTAGCAGACTTGCTCCCTTGAGCAACCCTAACGTGACAAAGATATATGTGAATTGACCCATGGATAACGTTTAATATTTAAGAAGAGAATATTGTAACAATTTTTCTTAGGTTTTTCGTACCGTCAAATTTATGGTTTTTTTTTCAGTTTCACGCTGTATCCCGCATATAGCAGGAAGGCACGGGAAACCTAGTGTTGTAACACTAGGTTTCCCGTTACCCACTTTCCGCCGAATTTTATTCATTTCGTGTGGGGGGCCGAGTTCAACGCTGCGACTTTGCATTGTTACCAAAGCAAATAAGTGAAAGTATTAATAAATATTAAATAATTTCTCTGAGTGAGAATCGAATACACTACCGTCGCGTTTACAGTCACACGCTTGTGCCACTGCGCCACGACGGTCTCAAAACAAAAGTAAAATTTTCTTTTAACTAAAACTAAAATAATCACACGACTACAATCTTTAAAAATATTATAATAAAACTGCGTTGTTTATTTTTTTACTAACTCCTTTATAAAATATCAAATCTCAGTCATAAATTAAAAACATTTTAGATAAATAAAATAAAACATTAGAAAACCTTTTTTAAATTTCTTTTCTGTAATAAAATTCAGCATAATACCTACTACATACATATATATAATAATTTACATTTTTATTGCACAAAAAAAATTACACTTTTAAACCCTTAAAAATTGCCATACGTTCTTAATATTTTTATCATTTCATTTTTTTTTTCACCGAGCAGCGTAAAATTAACCCTTTGATGTGAATAATTAACGAGATCTTTTCGTGGAAACACTTCTATGATTTTTCGAGAGGTAGCTTGGTGAAGAAGTTATTATAAAATATATTTATCTATATTAAAGAAAAATCAGCTTCACGCTGTATCCCGCACACAGCAGGGTAGGCAGAGGGAACCTAGTGTAAGACACTCCGTTCCCCACTTTCTGCCGAATTCTGGAGGCATTGCGTGTTAAGTGGCAGAACTGAACGCCGCGCTTTGCCTCGACACCAGAGCGAAGAAATGGAAATATAAATTTAAGTAAATATTTCATCTCCTCGAGTGGAGATCGAACCCACAACCAGTCGGTTTTACAGTCACACTTTGTGCCGCTGCGCCACGGCTGGCCTCAATTTTTTTTTGATTAAAGAAAAAAAAAGAAAGAAAAAAAAAATATTTATCAATATTAAAAAAAAAGATTTTAAACTGCTATTTTAAAATCTTTTTTTTTCAGCTTCACGTTGTATCCCGTATGTAGCAGGGTAGGCAGAGGTAAAAATCCTAAGAATTTTTATTTGAGCAGTGAACGTGTAGCGACGGAAAATATTTAAATGGCTATTGTGTGTTAGGTAAATCTATCCAATTCGAGCTCTATCCATTTCAAATCTATTCTTTTCCAGAAGTCATCAACATCACATAACCTTTTTAATATTTTTAAAGTGTTATTCCACACTTAGGAAAGAAAAATACTTATTTCAAAAACGTATAAAAATTTGAACGTGGCCCCGTAGGTGGTAGGAATCGAACCCGCGCCTCCTGGAAATCGACCAGGCGCTCTGACCACTACGTCGAATATATACTACGTCGAAATTTTTATATGCTTGTTACAACTTATTTATGTTGATAGCATCTCTGTAGGGATATTTTTACAAATTTCCGCTACCCAAAGATATTTACTAAGAATTATCGTCTGGCAAAAGAGAAATATTTTTATTATTAAATCTATTTATTAAATATTTTTAACATTTTTAAAGTGTTATTTCACACTTAGGAAAGAATAATACTTTTTTGAAAAAATATAATAAATTGAACGTAGCGAGATATGAACCCGCGCCTTTTGGAAATCGTCCAAGCGCTCTGACCAAATAAACCATATATTCTCATCGGGCTACGTCGAAATTTTGATATGCTTATAACAATTTAATTTTGTTGCAAGCATCTCAGTTTGGGTAGCGAAAATTTGTAAAAACCTCCCTACAGAGCCCGTTTTCTAAGAAGTATTTTTTTCCTAAGTGCCCTTTAAAATTGCAAACAACTCGTTTCATTTAATATTCATAATAGGAGGGTTGTACAAAAAATTGTAATCTCTCATTTTGTTGCAGTGGATAATTTGCTTTAACCATTACATTGATTTTTATATGTAATTTTATTTTCATCGAAGCAGAAGTCGTAATCCAAATTTAATCACAATCAGATACTGAAAAGTAGATCAAATTGAGCTTGCAAGATTTTGAATCACTAAATAATCTACACATAAACCAATAAACTTCAAAAAAAAATTAAGATACAAGTAATTACATACTTATATCACTGCTATATTAAAACAGCACTGATTTTTAATATCTGTGTGTATTTCTTTATCTTAAATCATTGTTTATGATAATCACAGATAATTTCCCGTTAAAATATTCCACTTTCTACCCAGCATAGAATCGTATTACAGCGTATTTGCCTAACATCCGATTTTTTAAAGAAAAAAAACATTAAGGAATAAGAATAATAAAACAAAATAATATAAAGTAAAATAATGGAACTTATTTAATTCTAACTTATAAGGGCGGAGGACTGAAAATAATACATTCTTCTGAGTGATAATCGATCTTACTACCACCAATAAAATGCACAACAATCAAATTTACATTTAGACATAAATAATAATATAAAAATCATGATTGCTATATTAAAATTTGCAAATACTAAAGTGTCTATCTGTCACGAAAACAATTAAAATCGTAACCCACAATCGCGGCGTGGGAACTTCCCCTCTAAGTTGAGTGACCCCCCCGGGCGGCATTTCATAAACACGCCGGGAGGCTGAACTACTGTGCGGCGCGATCTTTTCAGCTTAGTCCATACTGAACAGTGTCAGAACCATCAGTCGGCCCCGAGCTATGCTTGGAGAAGGACGTTATTATGTTACCGAGAACAGTATACACACTGTGTCGCGTAAAAAACATCGATACACGTTTCTCAACAAAACTTTTCTTTCTAAATTAATATAAAATTCTTCGTGAAATATAGTGTTAGTGAATCAGGATATTGTATTAACGTTAAAAATTAAGTTAAAGAACATTATTTTGTTTATACTATCTGTAATTATATCAGTAAATTTAACATTTCATGTTTTACATAGAATATCCTTAATTCGTTGATATTTTGACTTTAAAATATTGTTGTTTCGTTGAACTGTATTACAATTGCGATTCGCAAAACTATTGAATAGTTATTGTTTTGGAACATAGCTTGTAGTGTGTTTTGATCGACCGTTTCCTGCAACGACCAACGGAAGCGAAACGGGGCACGTATTTAAACGTTGAAAATAGCCGTCAAGTCGACGCATCCCGACACTGTGAGTTCCATTTCGTTTGTTTTCTTATGTCTCACCATGTGCTTGCTACATATAAACGCCAGAACTTCACTTCCTACGTTCACTTTGAATTAAATTACAATAATGGAAGACTTGAGGCTAGTCGTGGCGCAGCGGCACGAGGTGTGACTGCAAAACCGACTGGTTGTGGGTTCGATCCCCACTCGAGGAGATGAAATATTTACTTGAATTTATATTTCCATCTCTTCGCTCTGGTGTCGAGGTTAAGCGCGGCGTTGAGTTCTGCCACTCAACACGCAATACCTCCAGAATTCGGCAGAAAGTGGGGAACGGAGTGTCTTAACACAAGGTTCCCTCTGCCTACCCTGCGGTGTGCGGGATACAGCGTGAAGCTGATTTGATTTGATTTTGATTTTTTATTTAATGGAAGACGGACGTATGGTTTATATTAGAACAATTTTAAGAATTACCTTTTGATCTTTACAGCTGGTAAAGTAAGTAAATATGTAGTATAATTTTGTAACAGATTCGGAATCAAGGCGAGAGGAGACCCGTTGAAAGAAATGAACGGAATTGTTTTTTCTTATTTGTAACGTGTATTAAAATCGTATTCTGTTTTTACTGTCAACTCATTAGAATGCAATGAGCGTACCGTATTATTCCGTCGCGCTGTATGAATTAAATGGCGTCACGTATGTGGAAGTACGGTTTAAATTATTGAAACATGTTATGTATATAATATTTTATATTTTTTATACTTCCTATCTTCAGCAATTTGGTAAGTATTTTTTTTTGCATTGAATTTAGTGGGATATCATCTTATTGTCAAATTAGCGCTTATTTTTAATATATTTTTTTTAGGTTACAAACCAAAATTATTCGTGTATCGTGTATTTCTTTATCTTAAATCATTGTTTACGCTAATCACAGAGAAATTCACGCTAAAATATTTCACTTTTTACCCACCGTAGAACCGTACTATAGCGTATTTGCCTAACATCAGATTTTTTCTCCAATACAAACATTAGTGAATAAGAATAATAAAGTAGAATAATATAAAATAAAATAATAAAACTAGTTTTATAAGAGTGGAGGACTAAATATAATACATTTTTCTGATTAAGAATCGATCTTACTACCAGCGCATTCATAGTCAGCCGCTGCCCTATGCGCTCTAAAGGAAAAGCAAACAAAAGCAAATACAACAATCATATTTACAGTTAGACTTAAAACATAAATTTTAAACACCAAAAATCATTAATAATTTAAATTTAAGTATGTAAATACAGACAAAACTGCGGGCAATGTGCTGTTAAAAGTGTGCTATTATAGATAAAAGTAATGGCCAGTTTTCATATGTTGATTCAATAAAAATTATTCTATTTACGAAAACCCACGAACTCTTTTATAGGTGCACGTGGTAGAGCTTATGTCGTAATCATCACAAATATTATGAATTGAGTACTGTGTATAAAGCTCTGCTTATTACAATAAGCTTTATAACGAATGTATGTAATATTTATTGAGAAGCCGTAGTGACGCAGTGGCACAAACGAGTGACTCAACTGTGGATTCGATTTCCACTTGAGGGAATCATTTATTGTCGCAACACTAGCTTTCCTTTGTCTACTCTGATATATATGGGATGTAGCGTGAGGCTATAAGTACCAATGTATTATTCAAAAGAATGTCTTAAACGTCGAAGAACTGTCAACTTTATGCGGACAACCCTGAGTTCTATGAAAGCGTGGAACCTGGTACCACGATCTATAATATAAAAACAGAAAACCTTTATCTTATGTGTATATTTTTTCTATCGTGGCTAAGTTAAGACTTTTTTTAATAAAGAAAATTATTTTGGGTTCCAATAGGATGTACATATGGTTGATTAAAAATAAGGATTGAGTAAAAATAAGAGTATAAAAATAATGTTTCATAGTATGATATTAGCTAACTTCTGGGTGTAAAAAGTAAATTCTTATATATAATAGAATATCGAGAACAATAATTAATTTTAATTGTAAGAATATAAACTATTCATCCAAGGCATAAAAATATATATATATATATATATATATATATCAGCACTTTTAGTAATTTTTAAAGTACTTAAATTTCATTAAAGTATCAACATTTTATTTCTGCACGAAGAAACTATCGGTAAAATATGTTGTGAAATAATACGCAATAGTATGGTGCGGCAGTTCATTGAGGTTAATCCTATGTTATCAAGTCAGGCAACAGCGTTTTCTCTTTGAATATTGTAGATAGAGAATAATAGAGAGGCTTTTGCCCATAATATTGGCATTTAGGCCCGAAAGCTTAAGGGTGAGCTTTAACTTATATGTTTTTTCATATCAAAAACATCAATACGAGATCAGTCTTGGCGCAGGGGCACAAGCGTGCGACTCTAAAGGCGACAGCTTGAAGGTTCGATTTCCACTCGATGAAATGAAATATTTAATATTTTCATTTTCTTTGGCAATGAGGAAAAACTCTGCATTGAGTTCCAGCACTGAACGCGTACTGCCTCCAGAACTGGACGGAGAATGGTAGTGTTTTAATAGAAACGTGTCTTGACGCTAGGTACCCAGGTTCCCAATACCTACCCTAAACTAATCATAATAATAAAATAACGACAAGCAAAATGTACAAATGAGACAAATCAAATATATTTATAAGACAAAATCTCCTATAAAACAAAGTGTATTCGGGATTGCAAGAATATGAAATACACCCAGACATCCCCATACGATAAATAAGATTGAAAATCGTCGCAGCAAAACAGATTTATATTATTCACGGCTTTCTGCGTTATATGATTTACAACCTCGCGATATTATGCGTTAGTAAACGTCTCAGGCCAATTTATTGCAAATAAAAATAAGTCAATTTTTTGTTTCCAAAATAAAATTTATTGCTTAATGTGCCTCCTTTTGACAGAGGAAAAACATCATAAATAATATCTGAAATAAATCAGCTTCACGCTATATCTCGCACACAGCAGGGTAGGCAGAGGGAACCTAGTATTAGGACACACCGCTTAGCACTTTCCGCCTAATTCTAGAGGTATTGCGTATTGAGTGACGGAATTCAACGCTGCGCTTTTGCCTTGCCACCAGAACGAAGAAATGTAGATATAAATTTAAATAAATATTCAATTTCCTCGAGTGGGTTCGAACCCACGACCAGTCGCGTTTACAGTCACACTTTGTGCCCCCGCGCCGCGACTGGTCTCAATAAATAATATTGAGGCAAATTAAATATTTGAATTATTATTGTACGAAATAGATATAGATCGTGATGGTTTGTTTATTTAATAAAATTGATTTTGTACGTAAAGTTTTCGTTTGTTGTAGTAATAGAAAATTTTCATTATTAATTTTGATGTTTTATAGAAATGTTATTATATTGAATATTATAGATTATATGTAGATTATTATTATTAATTCACAAAATCATGCTTTATGTATAGTGTGAATAAATTGGTTCTTCGATTATGGCGCTCCGAGCGTGCCAGTAGAGCACATATCACTTCGCCAATGTCACGTAGTATGGAGAAAACACGAAGGAGGTTGTACGGTAAAAGAGATAATGTTAAACAATAGGAGAATGCATGTTAAAAAAAAAAAGATCCAGTTAAAAATTGCCTTCACCTATAAAAAAATAAATAAAATTAATATATACATTATATACCTAACATAGATGGTTAGTAATAAGAAATATAATACAAAGGTGTTAGCTTACAATTTAATTTTGTTATATCTAATATATTTACATAAAAATTTACATAGAGGACTAAACACAAACATTAACAAACATTGAACATTAAGGGGGCGGGGAACTTTATGAGGAAGGACATC
>JAATLQ010032715.1:0-15212 GCA_013421005.1 Heliconius erato x Heliconius himera
CGGCAAGAGCACCGTGGGACAGTCGAAATCTTTACCTCATATTTTGCTTTCTTTTAAATATAAAAATAGTTATCCGCTTTTTATGGTACTTTTTAATTTAAGTCAACATTAAAACATTTACTTTAACCATATAAAATCTTATTTCCACATGGTCCATATAATAAATTAGAAATAACAGTGCTTAAAGTTGTGGGACAGTCTAATTTTGCTAGGGTCATTTTTTCTGAAATACACTCATACACATTATTATAATAAATTAATATTATATAATTATATGGTTAGCTTCACGCTGTATCCCGCACACAGCAGGGTAGGCAGAGGGAACCTAGTGTCAAGACACTCCGTTCCCCACTTTCTGCCGAATTCTGGAGGCATTGCGTGTTGAGTGGCAGAACTCAACGCCGCGCTTAACCTCGACACCAGAGCGAAGAAATGGAAATATAAATTTAAGTAAATATTTCATCTCCTCGAGTGGGGATCGAACCCACAACCAGTCGGTTTTGCAGCCACACCTCGTGCCGCTGCGCCACGACCGGCCTCAATATAATTATATGTACCTATATAATTGATAAGTTTCTTTAGATGCTAATAAATTGTGAAATTTAATTTGTTTTTGATTCAACTTAACTATCCCAGACCAAGTAAATAACATAACGGACAAAATAAAAAATACCAAAGTAACATAAATTCCTTATATTAAAAATCACATAATATAACAATAGTACAACACTTTACAAAACCTATAGATACCTACGAGTACATTAATTCTTTAATTATTTATACATCGAAAAAGAACCTAAAACAATATATTTGTGATACTTAGTAACATAATACTTTATTTTTTAATATTTCTCTACCATACGAAATTCTGGAAGCCTGACATAAATTTCTTACTAATGCTTTTAGAATTTCGTGGAATTTGACGATTTGTAATTTTTTAAATTGAATCTATTTTATATGCACTACTATATTTTTTAGAAATGTAAACTAGTATACATGAAATATGTTTTGTTATAAAAAATATTTTTCTACCATCACGGTCATATGTATAATTATATTATATTATAATCCTATAGAACAGTGGTTCCCAGCCAGTGGTCCGCAGAAGCCTAAATATGGTTCGCGAATGATTTTAATTTTATGACTGGGGATGGTGAGGCAAAGTTTCAGTTTGATGGTCACAGTTCATTTTTATTACACCTACATGCATAGTGGTCCCTTCTACCAAGAATGATATAAAAGTGGTCCTTGATCAAGAAAAGGTTGGGAACCCCTGCTATAGAACGTATATGTTATGGACCAAGTGGTTAAAAGCGCATTATTTATAATATGCCAATGCCCGGGGCATTGTGCACAATTACCTAGCGATAGCGGACCAACTAATTATTTTTTATTAAAATAATTAGTTGCTCCGCAATTATTAAACTGCATTATTTACACATTGCATGGACATTATGAATTGCTAAGGCACATAGTAAAGCTACATTTAGGTGAACGACTAGGCGAAGGGAGAGAAAGGAGCGCTTAAGACGCGTTGATCAATTAGAGCGTGAAATGGCAGCGTTTGCGTTGAAAATGCTCATTATTTTTGCGTGAAAAATGGATACGCGGACAAGTTTTATTTTGTCTAACTTCAGTAAAACAATTGTTAATATCTGCTTAAGTAATTATTCATTAATATGGCATGTCAATTTGGTATACTAATAATAAGATAAGCTGACTATTACGCTGACGTCAATGCATGAACTACCTAAATACATTTGATAAAATATTTAATAAAATGCGTAATGAATTCGATATTTTACAAAAAAAATATTAATATTCAAAGTCACTATTAATCTATGGAGAACCAGTTAAATAAAAAAAGTTTAATCTAACCTAAGTTTTTTTTTTTTTTAATTAAAGTAGTAATACGTAACAAAGTTAAGTAATTTTTTTTACTTTCCTGACTCGAATAGGTACGAGCAGGTTTCGTCCGCGTGCTTCTACAGTTAGCTTTTTGAGGGTAATTAATACCCTTGTTTCCGCGATGGGCCTAGCAGTGCCGAACAAAAGAGGAGATTTTAGTAGCTATTCGACTAAAAGAGAAGACTTTAGTAGCTATTCGGATATAGGCCGTATCTACCAGTTGGGAGTCCGTATCAGTAACAGGATTTCCTCACGTGAAAAAAAGACTTGTAATAAAATGTGTTTCAGTTAGACGCACAGATTTTCTTATGTGGTCACCCCAATCTCCCTTATTTATAATATGAACTGAAAATGAAATAATAATTAGGCTGAGTTTGATGTAAAATAAATTTAATATTTGAAAGCCCGGGCATTATGAAAAATGACTCATTTTTCACTTGGTCCATCCCATATATAGGTACTATGTATAAGTAGGTATATTTATAATACATATATAGGTACTATGTATAAGTAGGTATACTTATAATACATTAGAGATAAATACAAAGTATAAAAGTAATTGTGTTATATGAATATTTAAAGAAATTTAATAAATTGATACTAATTGAAACTTGTTAAGTGTTATTTTAACATTGAAATTTCTTACATGTTTTGTTGAAGAATATTCTTGTTGTAGTAATAATTGTTGATATTATACAAATATGATAACAATGTTTTAACAATTATTATTAGCAATGTCATACTAATTATTTATAAACAGTATCTTGCCCTCATTTTTCGCCTTAACCCACATAGAAGTACAAAAGACTAAAAGTTCATTAGAAATTAAATATAGGTAAAAAATGTAACTAAATAATTTGCTATTTTATTAAGAACTCTAAAAAATAAATTAGTTATTGACAAATTAAATGTCTTAATTTAGGATTTACAAATTCTCTTACGTACTTATAGTTTCATAATTCAAACTCAAAATGCTAAATTCTTATAAAAAAAATTGATAAACTTACCAACAATTTTCACTAAACCTACATTTTTACATAGAACAATAAATAATAATTTGTGAATATCTTATTGTAAACATACATTTGAAAAGTATATTATAAGTTTTGGGATAACAAATTGAATTGCTTATTATTTTCCTTTTTTTTTTAATAACGCAAAAAAAGGTCCAATATTATTAGGATAGGAGTCTACTTTTTTAAAATCAAGCATGTAGATTGTTCTAATAAGTACAAATTTTCCTGGATATATTAGCATTTAAAGCTATGAAGCAATCAATTTTATTCAATTTCCACTATTGAATTCTTTATAAAGTGAAAAAACTAGGTCACAACTTGCGGTTAAAAATTGGGCTTTTTTTTAGTCAAACTTATGGGATAGGCACAATACTATTCTGAGGTGTGCACGCCTCACTTGGCCCTATGTGTTTCTATGCCCATGGTCATAGGGAAGTTGACAGCATTAAGCCTCATGTTTGAAAAAAAGAAGAAAAGAGTTTCCTTTTCTTATAATTCCCGGCTGCTAAGGAAGGGTTATTGTCAATATGTACCTACCTAGCGTTTATTTACATAAAAATCTTTTATTTAATTTTATTTAATTTTACATTTCTTAAATATTTTCCTGTCGATTTAAGAACTAGATATTTATATCAAGTATTACACTTGTTACATAAGACATTTCATATTTATCTAGTGATATAATTAAAATTAAGTAAATATTTATAGAACGATATCGTTTCTTGATAATTTACGTAGTTCTACAAAACATTTTCACATCAGATACTGTCACTACTCTTATATGACCCTTAATGTTGTCGTAGGATAGCATAACTCACGTGGCAGATACACGGAGCTGTATAGTCTGCTGTGCTACTTTTATATTCACTAAACACTCAATAATTGTTCAATTTGTGTAATATATCACTTATACTATGAAATAATTTTGGCGAACGGGTGCTCTATATGACCATATTGTATAGCTAGCAACGTGTCTTTAAGTCGTTGATATATCGGCTGAGGCTGCTCCAAAGTTGGAATGTGGATGTTTTCGTCGAGGTATTCCACATTTTTAACTGGCGTCACGACCACCCCCGTTCCGGATCCAAACATTTCCAGCAACTGGGAGTTTATAAACATAATGTCAATATTGCAAGCTTTTGTAATAAAAAAAATCTATAAATACATTTGAAATATTGTAAAAATATAAAAAAAATATTATTATTATTATTAATTTCATTAGTGTTTATTTGTGTAAGTGTAAGTTTTTTCTAACAACCGTATACACAAAACTTACCCTTCCTTCCTTTTTTAATTGTATAACTCTGTTCATAGTAATAATTTCTTCTTTAACAACTAAGTCTTCCCATTGGCTGGCCAGCTCAAGGACTGAACAACGCGTTATTCCAGGTAGAATAAGTCCATTTAACGGAGGCGTGCTCATTTGTTTATCTAAAGACAAAAAGAAATTATCAATATTTAAAAAAATTAAAAATATAATTTAAACGACATAAATATCAACCGTATTCAATATACTTATTGAATATATAGAAAGGAAAGGAAAAGGAATCTAGAAAAATAAAATGATGCTAGCAACGACCATTATTGCCTCAGATAGTACAAAACGAGTGATACTGGTCAGAGGGTCAGCGCGCTATCTACACGATAACATGGCAATGTGGAGTGTCTCACGCCGAGAATCAATTTTAGCCTGAACGAGGCTATGTTACATGAAATAACGACGCTCTACGACATCAGACCAGTATATTAGCACGATATTTCCAAATGTTATCATATAAGCCGTTTAGCGTCAAATACTGACCTCCTTGTTCATTTATAAAAACGATGAAAATATTCATAGATCCGACTTCAGTTAATTCTCTATCTGGACCAAATAACCACAATACTTGTTGATGTCCCAATTTTGCCGCTCGAGCCGTAGCCTCTGAAATAATTATTAGTATTGTGTTATTTTGTAAAAAAAGTTATTAACTAAAAAGAAAAATTATCTAATAACACATTTGTATACGTTATTACAGTACTTTTTAAATTTAATTTATTAAGTGACAATAAAATTAGATGAAAACATTTAACAAACATTTTCAAGAAACACGAAATATAATACCTATAGTCGGTCCATAGTTCGAGCCCACTTTTCTATTTCCAACTCCACCAGGAAAAGCTCGAACCACACTTGGGTCCGCATAAATCGACACCGCTCCGTCGGAATTCGGCTTATAGTATGAACTCACGGGACTCAAGATTGCATACAGTAATGCTGACTCTGAGGCCACTATTCCAAACGTAGGCTAAAAATAAAACAATACAATATTTAAATAAAAAGTAAATTTTGGATAAATATGTACAAAGAAACTTTTTTTAAATTTTTCTTTTTGCAGCTTCAAGCTTTTGCAGGGTAGACAGTGAGAACCTAATGTGACTGTACTTTTTTCGTTCCATACTTTCCAGCCAATTTACGAGCCATTGAGTGTGGAATAGAAAAACTCAACAATAAACAAAAACTGAAATATTAGAAAAAGAATTATCGTCACGCTGTATCCCGCACACAGCAGGGTAGAGAGAGATAACTTAGTGTTAAGACACTCCATTCCCCACTTTTCGTCGAATTCTGGATGCATTGCGTGCTGAGTGGCACAACTCAGCGTCGCGCTGTGCCTCGATACCAGAGGACAAATGGAAATATAAATTTAAATAAATATTTCATTTGCTCGAGTGGGGATCGAACCCACAACCAGTCACGTTTACAGCCACACTTTGTGCCTCTGCGCCACGACCGGCCCCCTTCCACAAAAAGATAACTTGAAAACTAAAATCAGGACCTTGGAAAATATCTCTAGATACGCTCCTGACGGCCGCATATTTGTTTTATTTCTTACATGATCTACTCGTTTTTAACAATAAACTTTTTATGTATGTTCAGTATATCTTTGGGGGGCGTTGTCATTATAAAATTAAATATTACCCTTATTTATACAAGATAACAAAATTAACTTTACGCAAATATTTGCTTGATAAATTACTAAATGCGTAAATTATTTTTGCCATTTTCTCTGATCTCTATTTACCATTCTTAGGAATTGTTTATTATTATTACTGTCATAAGTGCTGTAACTATTCAAATATGGGATTTTGCGTCGTTGTAATTTCGTTTTTCTTTAATAAAGCAACATCATTATGACGAGTTATTTGCTTATTATATCATCTAGGTACGTTTAATATAATTTTAAATAGATTTTTATGTTAGTATATACCTTATATACTAATAATATCCTTATATTATTTTAAAAATACACCTTATAGTCTATAAAATTTCAAGAAGCCTCAACTTACCTCAATACCTATTAACGTAGGCCGTATATACAGAGTAGAAGTCTCTGAATGAGGAACCCATTCTTGATCGATTTGGATAAGCCGGACTATACACTTAATTAATTCATCCTCTTCAAACATTGGTAAGCCTGACCGTTGGGCTGCCAAATTCATTCTTTTCATATTAAGATCTGGTCGAAACAATCGTATTTTGTCATCTACCCCCCTATATGCTTTCATTCCTTCAAAGAGCTACAACAATTAGAAAATATTACTTTTTAAAGTCATAGACATTATTATCTTTTAATAAATGTAAAAATGCATTAATTCAGTTAGATGAATACCACCTCACAGTATATTAGTAGGAACGGTTATTATAAAGTATATTATTTTGCACGTACTTGTATTGCATAATGAAGAGCTTTTGAAGCTGGATGTAGACTTAGATTTTCAAATGGAGTAATTTCCGGCTTCTGCCAACCGCCAAGGTGTTTGTGGTAATGAATTTTGAGCATGTGGTCGGTAAAATATCTCCCAAACCCAAGATCAACAGCTTCAGGTTTCGGTCGCAACTGATAGGGGGCTGCTAATCGCACTTGCAGATTGTCGTACTGTGAAATTAAATAAATTCATACAGTGCAGTGGTTAAAATATGAATTAACGTTTTATTTATTTAACTTTAAAATGTAAATGAAATAATTAATACTTTAGGGTATCTCATGGTCCTACCAAAATCTAAACATAACAGATAGTTTTATTTTAAAATTGGTACCTCTAATACTTTAATTGTTTTTTACTTAGACTAAACAAACTGAACCAAAGTTTAAACAAGTATCTTTTGTGTAAACAGTCGGAGATAAGTGCTTAAATTTAAAATGTCATTATTTATATAGTGTAAGGTTCATTCTTTTTATTATTTCTCAGATATTTTTCCTTATATTTTTCACAATTGATAAATTTACGTTACTACCATGTTATATAAGATAGATCTTATTTATTGTTGTCGCTGGTTTACCTTAAAGGAGATCTCTGGGCTTATTTGCGGGCGCGGCGCGGTCTGTTGTGATGTGGTTGCTTCGGATTCAATGTGCGCGTTCTCTTCTATTTCTTTGTATCTAAGAAGTGAACTGCAGCACCTTACAGTCTGCATTTTGTGCTGGTTTTCGTATATCCATTTTACCAGGACCTGCACAATTATATTATATTTTTAAATTATTATAATATATCTATTAAAAATCAAAAATCAGCTTCACACTGTATCCCGCACACAGCAGGATAGGCAGAGGGAACCTTGTGTAAAGACACTCCGGTCCCCACTTTCCGGCAGGTTCTGGAGGCATTGCGTGTTGAGTGGCGGAACTCAACGTCGTTAATAGTCGTCGTTAATAGTAATAAAGTTTCAAAATACGTCAAAATCACGTTCAAAGTTACCGTTTCAAGCACACGTAGCTAAAATCAAAGTTGAAAGATTTCTGGGATCCTGTTGTAAAAGCGGACACATTGTCCCATAAAAGAATTACGGACTCGATGTAATCGGGTTACAGGTACAATAAGTTTACTCCTATTCATTCTAGATCAATACTAGATTGATATTATGTACATCATCAATTTTGGCAAAATCTTTAATATTCTTCTTAACGTAACTAACATTTTCAAAAATGTGTCAATATATTAATTTCTTTAAATTTTTGCCTTAACGAATTTTAACGATAGATACGACCGAAGCTAATAGAAGCGTATTGAAAATAAACTTATGTAGGTACTAAGTAAGTTATATACAATTCTCGAAGTTTAAGCTGAGCTTTGCATTTATGTTATTGACTATAATAGTAGACTCAGTAAAAACGGTTTTACGGTCAAGTAAGGGAAAATTACATCTACATTATACAGGTGGATGCACCTACGCTCCTGTTACGAGAGCCGCATATAGGGTAAAATATTTTATATACCTAAAAAAATCAAGATTCCTCAACAGTTTAGACGTAGGATTATTATTGTCATGTGATGTTATTTATCCATACTGTATTACGTGTGACGTATACCAATAGATACCAATAACGTAAACACAGTAGCTGGTGTACTACAATAATACGTTGCTTATCTGCCACTTATCATTCTCAAAAACATACTAGAACGAAAAAAGGATATCTCTTGTTCTAAACTGACTGCGTAAAAACGCAATTACCTATTTTCTATAATAAACCTAAACAATGTTAAATTTCACCGCCAATACCTACGACTTGATTTCGTGAATGAAACGAGTGCGATGTTGTCGCTCTGATAGGGTAGTAGTTGTGTACGTAATTCTTAACAAATGGTGTTTTATTTTACAATGGTAATTTTATTATTTATTTTGTTTAAAAAAAACACTTTTTCATTTTTGGCAAAATCTCGTTCGTTTTAAATATATGAACACTCGCACAACTGCAATTATAGAGATAAGAGATAAAAGGCACATGTTTCAGATCTGGATATTCAAACTAAAGTAATAGTTTTAGTAAAGAGAGTAAATAATTTATATTAGCTATTAGCAAGGACTGCGACTTCGTTGCGTGGAAAATTATATTTTTATAAAGACCGAATTATAAACAGATTGAAATTAAAAAATATAAAATGTTAGGAAGTTTACTATAATACAATAGTGAAAACTACATTTAAATCGGTTAAGCTATTTCTGATATTAGTAATAGTCTGGGTTGGCTTAGAACTGAAACAAGACATTCGTTCAGAATCAAAATAGTATTCTTTATTCAATTAGGCCATTACAAGCACTTTTGAATCGTTAAGTTACATAGAAACGTTAGTAGTATCACAGGTGTCTCTAAGAAGTCAGTCTCAGTTCTGCTAAGAAGAGCCGGCAAGGATCTCAACAGCTGCTCTTTTCACAATATAATTTACAATAGACATATAACTTGTAATTAGCTTCCCGAACTTCAACACCATTTATCAACATAGTAATCTTAAATTAAATAGTAAGCTTTGCTTAATGGTATATATTTTTAACTTTAACTTATATAGTTACTTTTTAATTCCAATTGATCTAATGATAAGTCTAAAATCACTTGTGAAATGTTATTAAATATACGTATACAATGTATATAATAAACAGAACTGACTGACAAATATAATGACTTCTAATATGATTTTCCATTATTTCAATCTGTAATCTTCTAATATTGCGTTTTTACATTATCGTAATTTTTATAAGGTTTTATGATTGTTTTGTGCAATGTTGATACTTGATATTTATAATAATATACTTTGAGCATTTATACATAAAGACTCTATTGATTTGAATACATTTCTGGCTGACTTTAAATTTATATATTTTAAATTAAGAAAATAAATCTAGTGTTAAGACATTTCGTTCCCCACTTTCTGCCGAATTCTGGAGATATTGCGTATCAGGACTGAGTGTCAGGACTCAACGTCGTGTTTTGCCTCGACACCAGAGCGAAGAAATGGAAATATAAATTCAAGTAAATATTTTATCTACTCGAGTGGAGATCGAACCCACAATCAGTCGGCTTTACAGTCACACTTTGTGCCCCTGCGCCACGACTACCCTCCTTTATCTTTGTCTTGAATTAATTACGACTAAACGTAACTGTTATGATTTATGAAGGTAACCTTCACCAACAATAAAATTCTGTTTACTTTATTGTTTGTACTATATACAATAGTGCTTTAAAAATATATATTTTTATCAACAGTCATATAACCAAGACGTTTTGAATGTCATTCTTTAGCCCAGAATCTTACCAGTGAGACTTAGAAAATGATGCACAGCGCCATCTATCGGGCTAAACTGTAACTGTTCGGAGAGTTTCGGACTGTTAAAAATGCCATTTTATGTTAAATTTAACTTAATATATAATTATATTAATCGAAAACTAATAAAATTAAAATACAAATTTATTATAAACAATTATACATTTATTATAAGTATAGATGTAGATTGCTATATAATTTTCGCAGACAAACTATGCCTTGAGTACATTCAAATGACGATAGTTTTTTTTTAATAAACTGATTTTGATGAAACAAATGTTATTCTGAGTTAAAACAAAACAATTAGTGAAAGTTTTAAGTAAATCGGTTCAGTTCTTTCGGAGATTAACGTGATCATACATACAGACAGACAGACAAGAAATTCAAAAAAAATATTTTTGCTTTCTATTATTGTTTTTAAGTATCCCTCTGTCCATTTCAGTCAAAATTACTAAATGTACAGACAAAATATTTTTACTGTTTTATTATACAGAATGGAAGTGTCAGCGCTCCTTTTACGGGAACAGCATATACGGTAAAATATTTTAAACCCATACCTAAAAAAATTAATCAAGATACCTCAACAACAATTTAAATGTAGGATTTTTTTCATTTCACGATGTTTATCCATACCTGTATTTCGTGTGACGCAATTACGCATAGATATCAATAACGTAAACACATACTACTACAAAAATACTACTAAAGGTTAAGCAACTTTGCACTTTGCCGCCAATACCTACGACTCGATTTCGGAATGAGGCGTATGCGGCGGTTTCCCTTTGATAGGTTTATGTGTGCGTGCGACGTTCTTGACAAATGGCGTTTTATATTACAACAATAATTTTATTATTTATTTAAATTGTTAAAAAAACACTTTTCCATTTTTGGGTTTTTTTTAAATTGTATTAGGCTTTTATAGAGTAGTTAAAACTGTGATTTTATTTAAAATGGTGCTGACACTTCCAGCCTGTGTATAGAGATATATAATTGATTGATGATGAATTATTTTCAGTTTTTAACATTTTTAAGTGTTAAAAATTGAAATTGACTTAAGACTTGAAAGAATGTAATTTCCAGTTTTCAGGCTCTTTCGTGCTTGGCGACGACTGCCAAATTTGTAAATCATCTAGAAGTAAGTTAGGTTTTGATAAGTAAACAAGAACCTAGCAATTAATGAAGTTTTAAATACTTTATAAACTAGAGGTTTTAATAAAAAAATCTGTAGATTAAATCATTTACGAGTTATGCAAAACTTAAAGCAGCTCATAATGCTCCGTGTTACACATAGGCCACGGCTCAACGCGTTGCCAATTTTGCTTTTAACTTGCCTGGACTGGCTTTTGTATGAATGGATAATGTCAACTATGTACCTATAGGTACATATGTATACAAATGTATCCAGGTTCAATGGTATAATAAACAGAAAGTTAGTTAATAGATGTTTAATTATTATATATAACATATGTACACTGCGTAACAATGACTTAGGTATTTATTTTGTAGTCAAATTTTGCAAATTTGAATTTCAAATACATATAATCCAAGCTACGTCGTACAGTATTTTTAAATTTTAAATTTTGAGGGCAGATTATTTTAAAATTATTATATTATACGATATTTCTTATATAAAAATAACAAACTAGTGCTTTTTTATAAGAATCATTCTTTGTTCTCTACATAGTTTAAGAAAATGTCACTTATCTTTCTTAAAAAATTGAATATGAACATCAAATACATATTGAAACCACATACCCGTATACCGTAATTCGTATACCGTAATTCGAGTTATAAGACGCAAAAATTTGCTTTGTTTTTGTTTCATTGAAGGATTTAATATTATTAAAGTATATAGATATAGATTTAAATCTGTTCAATCTAACTGAAAGATCTGTAATATATTTAAGTTTGCAACAAAATTTTATTAAAGAAATTGCAATCTTTTTAAATTTTAAAGTTTGTAACGAAGTAGGTACCTACATAGGTATTGTTGTTGTTTTGGATATTATTTGAAACATATTGTGTATTAATTAAACTTATCATGGTAGGTTTGGTGGTATACTTAAGTAATTATATAAAAATAATAAAGAAACTGACATATAAAAATAATTTACTAAAAATAATTTATAAATAAATGTTTGAAACACTTATTTTTTTATTCTTAGAGAGCGGATTAATGAAGTATTTACCGACAATTTTGGTTAGGTACCTAAAAAAATGTAGTAGCTGACGATAGAGCCGATGTCGATGAGCTTACTTATATGTATTAGGTACATTTAAAAAAAACACAATATTGTTTTAACTTTTTTCTTGTTCATTTGTAAAGATAACTAAGTAATTAGGTCAAAAATGCAATTAAAAATAAAATATAATTATCATTTTTTCGAGGTAAAAGGGGCTTTAAAAAATGCTAATTATATTTTATCGAATCCATAACTCGTCGAATCCATTACAGTCACATTTATTGCCCCTGAGCCAAGACTGAAGAGACCTAGATTAGGTATATTAGTTTAATTAACGCCCAATATTAATAATCTATATCCTACGTCAATCTTCGATTGTTCCATATATCTATCCAATCTAGCGATGGGATAGATATATGGGACAATCGAAGATTGACGTAGGAGATAGATTATTAATATTGGGCGTAAGTGAGCAATCAATCATCCCGTTTTCTTATCCTTATACCTAAGTACATACTTAAATTACTAGGTTGGATTTTTTCACAAAATTTAAATGGGATCAAAAAATATCCTGATTTATGGAAACTCAAGTCTAGAACTGGTGTTATAAAGAAGCAAGTCAATTGTTGCTGTCACGAACATGAGAAGGGCTGACTTGAGGAAATGCTATAAATATAGCAAATTAAGTATAAGTTCCTAGCATGGCAAATAGTCGATTTGGTAGCGAATGATTCTGATATATTTGTACTAAGTAACACGCGCGTTTAGCAAAAAAAATCTCTTTTTTAAATTTATTACTCAATTTTTAGATTACAAGCCTCCGATCAACGTGCATGCGTGCAACGTGTATAATTGAAGTCGAAGTCGAAGTTACAATCACTAAAATTAAAATACATTTCATTTAAGTGTTTTAGTATACTAAATGATTAGGCCTTAATACTCCAAGACCGCTAAACTCAATGGTTATTGTAATGTTTGTTTACTTTTGTTTACTGGGTTTCTTGTGACTTTTTTTGTAGAAATTGACTTAAGGTCCTTAAGTCAATTTAATCAAGTAAGCAAATAGCAAGCAATTTCCTTAAGTCAAAGTTATTTTAAAAGGTAATTCTATATGTAATTAACTAAGGTAATTAAAATTTAAGGTTTGTTGAACAGATTTTATTTTACATCAAATGTCTCCTTAGCCCTACTACACACTCATAAATCCTAAACAAATATAATATACATATACGGAGTCTCACAGGCAAAACTATAGAGAATCCAGTAGTTTTCGGAGTTCATATGTATTTTTAAATCTTTTACTTTTTACTTCATGAGAATAAATTTTAAATCGTTTCGAATGATCTTCTCATATAATTATGATTGAACTTCAAGTACACGTAAGTTCGTTTAATCATTAATTATATACAACCTTTGTATTGAAGAATAGTATGAAACACAAGAATATAAAAATAAAATTTTATTTAAGTAGAAGCGTAACAAACAAATGTGCTTTTATGAAAAGTGGCTTACCGATGCGCTTGCAAAAAATATTTTAATGTAAATTCCTTTCTCTTATTATTTTATTGAAACTTTATTACTTACTGTTTTAAAATCATGTTACGTCTTTTTCCCGACTGCTAAGGAAGGGTTATGTTTTTCGCGCGTATCTTGTATGTATGTAATATTCTTTATTACCTCGTATCTCCAGAACCGTTGAACGGATTTACATATTTGAGGTATCGTTAGATTCGTACTAGCAGCCCAAGTGTTCTTAGATAGGTGACGTTAATAAAAAATAATCATGGCGGCTGTGGTACGGCATTGGACTTAGTGAAAAAAAAATGTTTCGTTCCGAATACTACAATATGGGTATCAAATTCAAGAGCTTAATTTCAGGATTTCAAAAAGGTATGTCATAATTATCATTACCATAATAAATTCTAACAAAAAAATTAAAAATAAAAAAATATTTGTAAAAACAAAAACCCCGACTGCATCAAACTAAAAAGAAAATAAACAAGCCCAATAGTTTATTAGGATTAACAGTCGGGACCTAAAAGTAATTCTTCAATCAATAAAATCTTTACCAGGAACCCCGCATAATTTAAAGAGGTCCCGATTGTTAAACCTAATAAACTATTGGGCTTGTTTATTTTCTTTTTAGTTTGATGCAGTCGGGGTTTTTGTTTTTACAAATATTTTTTTCCCATCTTTTATTGTATATTTTAATAAATCGTCACAGCATAATTTCTTTGCCAAATATGTATATGATATATTTTATCAGTTTGGTATGTATACCTAATGTGACCAGACGTCCCATTTTGAACGGGACCGTCCCGTTTTCGTTTATGTCTCCCGCTATCCCCATAGACGGCACCGGGGCATAAAAATGTCCCTTATTTCGAAATGCGCAAAAATTCGGTCGGTCGAATCACGGTTTGCCGCGTCGATTATCATGACCAAATTAAAAAAAACTTTTTTTAGTTTCACTCTGTATCCCGCACATAGCATAAAGAACCTAGGAACCTAGTGTTAAGACACTTTGTTCACATTTAGACACTTTCGTTCGAATTCTGGGCACATTGCGTGTTGAATGGCGGAACACAAAGCCGCCGTACAAAATATATGGCATTATATTTCACTAGCGACCCGCTCGCGGCTTCGCCCGCTTTAACTACTGAATTATTCATATAATGTACCTATGTTTGCAAAGCACTTAAGATTACTAATGTGAAAATTATTGAAACCTTAATGCAACCCGCATTTAGCTCCTCGTAGCTCCAATAAGAATGTTCCAATTGTTTAAAATACACACCTGAACAAATGACACAAACAACAGAAAACTTAAACGAAAGAAATTATAAACAACAGACTACCTACTATTCTCTTACCCAAAAATACTTAAACGAAAGATGTAACCAACAATGCCGCGACGAAATACATTATAATTATTGGATAACTCCAAAATACGTGCAATCGCTTCTAAATTTACTTTGCTATAGACCCAGGCACAGAATTGAAGCATTCTCTCGTCCATCTCCGT
>JAATLQ010032716.1:0-15229 GCA_013421005.1 Heliconius erato x Heliconius himera
GACTGCAAAACCAACTGGTTGTGGGTTCGATCCCCACTCGAGGAGATGAAATATTTACTTAAATTTATATTTCCATTTCTTCGCTCTGGTGTCGAGGTTAAGCGCGGCGTTGAGTTCTGCCACTCAACACGCAATGCCTCCAGAATTCGGCAGAAAGTGGGGAACGGAGTGTCTTAACACTAAGTTCCCTCTGCCTACCCTGCTGTGTGCGGGATACAGCGTGAAGCTAATTTAATTTTGTTTATATATTAGAGAGTATATATATATATATATTAGAGAGTATATATATATATATATATATATATATATATATATGTTAGAGATGGACGCGTCCGCCCGTTCCGTTTTACTTTTTTAATACGAAACCCTAAAAAAAATACTATTTTATACACTAACTGTAGATATTGCGCTGTTTCACAAAAATATAATCTTTTAAATAAGTTGGTCTAAAGTTCGATAGGCATATAGAATTCCCTTTCATCTACTCAACCGAATTTAAATGATAGACAATTAGAAACTCCTAAAGTTAGAGTTTACTCAGTTTTGAATTTCAAATAGGAAGCTTACCTTAGAATCTCAACAAAGATTAGTTAAGCTTATTTTACACTTAGTTGATTTTAAATTTATAAGAACTGCCAAAAAACAGAACAGAAAAGAATAATAATATTTTTGAAATTGTTTTTTTGTAGTTTTGAACTCAATAATCTATATTTGTATATGTAAATACTATTTTGTATTTATTTAAATTTATATTTTCATCGTTTAAATTCATCTTCGCTCTGATGTCAAGGCAAAGCGCGGCGTTGAGTTTCGCCGAGTGTCTTAACAGTAGGTTCCCTCTGGCTACCCTGCTGTGTACGGAGTAAAGCTAATATTTTTTTATCACGGATATAAATATGAAGATTAACACTATTTCAATGTCATTTTACACAGCATTATAAATAAAAAGAAACAAATATAAATAATAAGTATATTTTAAAGTAAAAGCAATGCCATCGTTTCAGTTGAATCGGCATCTCAAGAATACTTTACGGTATTTTCGGAGAGCCAAGGTCGTAATATTTTCAAATCTCTGCTACAAAAAATTTTGTGTAATTAATTATGTTTAAAGTATTTCTTTAAGAAGAAAAACATTTTTTTTAAATTCACGCTATATTCCACACATAGTAGTAGGTAGGTAGGTAGGGTAGGCGGAAAATACCTTGGAACCTAGTGGGGTATAGCTGAATTCTGGAGATTATCGATACCAGAGCGAAGAAAATGGAAATATAAAATTTTTTATTTCCTCGATTGGGAATCGAACCCACAACCTGTAGGGTTTACAATCACCAAGAAAGGCCTCAAGTATGAACATTCCATGAGTAATATTTGTATCAACAACTTATGACCTGTATTTGAAGCACGTACTCGGTTGAATGAATTGGTTTGAAAAAGCTGATTGTTAGTTGACGTTTATTGTTTTTTTTTTAAATAAAAAACGTACAGAATTTTTCTCAAATAATATCAATTATTGGGTTGCTTCTTATATAGGGCTACCCGATCCGGGATAGATGCCCCATTGGTATAGACGCCACACTTTCTAAAAATGCTTATTGAAAAAAAAAGTTCTAGATGCGCACTCCATTTTTTTGGCGCAGGGCTGATATTTTTGGCTCATATGTGCGAATATATTGCAGCGAACGCTAAAAATACTTGAAAAATTGAAATATATTCATTGCTTTGTAATTTTATGAATAATAATGGCCTATAGGTACTTATAGTACTAGGAGGCCAGTCGTAGCGCAGCGGCACGAAGAGTGACTGGAAAATCGACTGGTTGTGGGTTCGATCCCCACTCGAGGAGATGAAATATTTACTTAAATTTATATTTCCATTTCTTGGCTCTGATGTCGAGGACAAGCGCGGCGTTGAGTTCTGCCACTCAACACGCAATGCCTCCAGAATACGGCAGAAAGTGGGGAACGGAATGTCTTAACACTAGGTTCCCTCTGCCTACCCTGCTGTGTGCGGGATACAGCGTGAAGCTTATTTATTTTGATTAGATACTTAGATTAGGTACTTAGTTTTTTATCACGTTGACGCATTGGAACGCTAAGAAAACATATAGAGGACAATCAATGATTTTTGGCATTTATTTTGCTATAAATTCAAAGTTAAGTTTAACTAAATTCTTAGCATTTTTAAAATGCTTAAAAAAATAAACGCCGTTTCGTGTATGCATATGAAAAATAAGTCATGTTTATTTTGGAGCAAAACTTAGAATTACACGAGCGTGACAGTTGCGTTGGTATTTGTTTAGTTAAATATTAAATTCTATCGCTTCCAAGTCCACGTGACACGCTCCTTGCAGTTCTGTTATTTGAATATAGAAGTAGTTTTGTACATTTTCGTTTCCAGGTTCACGTTGATCATCTTGACTGTTGAAACTCAACGTCGCACTTTGAAAGCAAAGCGGCGAAATCAGCAGCAAAAAAATCAGCTTCACGCTGTATCCCGCACACAGCAGGGTAGGCAGAGGGAACCTAGTGTTAAGACACTCCGTTCCCCACTTTCTGCTGAATTCTGGAGGCATTGCGTGTTGAGTGGCAGAACTCAACGCCGCGCTTAGCCTCGACACCAGAGCGAAGAAATGGAAATATAAATTTAAGTAAATATTTCATGTCCTCGAGTGGGGATCGAACCCACAACCAGTCGATTTTGCAGTCACACCTCGTGCCGCTGCGCCACGACTGGCCTCATGAACGGAGAAATGAAAATATTATATATTTCATTCGATCAATTGGGAATCGAACCACAACCTGTAGCGTTTGACACACGCTTGTGACCCAACGCCACGACTGGCCTCAATTATTTTAATACCCAATGCCAAGTGTTCGTATTAGCTTATTGGATTTAAATATAAATATATTTCCATTGGAATTCTATAAGTCCATTATTAATAGTAGTAGAAAAATGTAAGATGCAAAACTCATTCTATTTTTATTATGTCATGTAATAATACAATTTTACCTATTAAAAATAAGTTTAACCCAAGTTAGTAATTTTAAACCAATATTGCAAAATAATATTTAAAATTGCATTCGAGGTGACTTTTTAAAGTATTTCACACGTTAATTTTTAAATCGAGTTAAAACCAGATCTCGTTACATTTGCAGGAAGCTGATATGGCTGGAACGTGACTAACCTGACGCACTGAAAAAGTCATTTTACCTAGTGACCTGTATGAAATAATCGGTTGAACAGATTATATGGATTGGATAATAGGATATATAAATAAATAAAGAAATAATATGCATATTATAGAATAATAGTAATAAATTATTTTACTATGGAAATAATACAAATTATATGTTTAATTAGTTTCGCGCTTCCACATAAAGTAGGGAAGGCAAAGGGAACCTAGGCACCTAGACACTCCGTTCCCCACTTTCCGCTTAAATCTTAAGACGTTAGGCGTTTTGAGAAGCGGAACTCAACGCCGCACTCTGTGTCGTTACCATAGCCAGGAAATTAAAATATTAAATATGTAATTTCTTGGAGTAGGAATCGAACCCACAACCTGTTACATTTGCAGTCACACGCTTGTGCCCCTACGCCTTTTATCCTATTTTTGTAATGTAAGCCGATTTCATAACTGTAGGTCCACGGAAATCCTGGTTTTAACAGCGGCACAGTTGCTCATATCAGAGGCTTAAAAATTCAATCTGTGCTCCAAGGGATTGCATACTTAGAATTAATTTCAATTTCATATTTTTACACAATCTTGACAAAAATATTCTAGTCTCTAGATAAACGGTCAATAAAGTGATGTTATTAGTGGCGGAACTCAACGTCACCCTTTGCCTCCGTAACAGAGCAGGGAAATAAAAATAGTTAATTTTCATTTCCTCGAGTGGGAATCGAACCCCAACCAGTCGCGTATACAGTCACACGCCTATGCCCCATGCACCACGACTGGCTTCAGAATATTTTGAATTTGAATTTAAATAAAGTAAACTTTCAATCGAAATTAATTAATACGATCAAATTCTAACAGCGTTTCTAAAGTTGCACTGAAACGAGTTTTCGCAACATCCCATGTACGCTGACTATAGCAAGTTTTAAAAGATTGCAGAATGCAGTAAAAATTGAAAACGTTTTTGTTAAGCAAATACGTTCATGTACGTTTTTTTTTCAACTTCACGCTGTATCTGGCACATAGCAAGATAGTGGGTACCTAGTGTTAAGACACTCCGTTCTCTATCAAAGTTTCCGATTCTTGAAAGAGATGAAGAAAGGTCGGAATGCAAGATCAGTGTAAATAATAAGATAGAACAAGTGAATGAAGTAGTATTATACTTGGGAAGTAAGTTAAGTAGAGATGGAAGATATGAGATGGATGTGGAAAGGCGTATTGCTGCCGGTAACGAGGTTAACGGAGCCTTAGCTACATTGATGAGACGGCGAAACGTCAGCACAGCTGCGCGTTTGGCCGTACACAATGCAGTTTTGGTACCGACACTGTTATACAGCAGCGAAACGTGGGTATTACAGAAGAAGAATGAAAGAAAGATGAATGCTGTGGAGATACGATCTCTTCGTAGGATATGCGGAGTCAGTTTAGCTGATCGAATCCGCAATGAAGAGGTAGACAGAATGGCAGGTACTAGCGAGGATGTCACGTTGAGAATAAAGAAGAACGTGCTCGGCTGGTTTGGGCACGAATAAGTGATCAAAGAATGGCAAAGAATATTTATGATGGAAAAGTGAGTAGTAAGAGAGGTTGACCTTTGAAAACACAATATCAAAGATACTGGAAGAAGGTAACGTAAAAAGCATGATGACCCCCCGAAGTGCATGTATGAAGAGGTTGATGACAGTGGACGAGACGACAGACGTATGTAGAGACCGTAGCGTTTGGCGCTGCGTTCTCTCTGACTACCCCGCTAGGGATAAAGCGTGAAGCTAGTTTAGTTTTTTTTAGTTTTAATATTTTTTTAACCTTATTAAAACGAATCGTAGACCATCTCAATTTTTATATAATGAACCTCATTGTAACAGATTACCTACTTGTTTTTACGAATATTTTCTGATTCCCTTCAGTATTGTTAAATCGAGGTTGCACTATATTAAAGTTTTTACTATTTCTTATTTAATCTTTACTTGATCTTAAATTAAACAACAAGCAACACCATGGGAGAAGAGCAATCGCTTTATTTATCTCCACAAATGCTGCGTCACCTAAGCCTGTAAGTTACGACCCATCATTTCAGTGCCGTAAAAATGTCCATTGGCCGTAAAAATGAGAGGGGGTTCAAAATCGTATAACACATAAAATAAATAAATAAATCAACTTCTCGCACACAGCAGGGTAGGCAGAGAAGGAACCCAGTGTCAAGACCCTCCGTTCCCCACTTTCTGCCGATTTCTGGAGGCATTGCGTGTTGAGTGGCCGCTCAACGCCGCGCTTTGCCTCGATACCAGCGAAGAAAATGGAAATATAAATGTAAGTAAATATTTCATCTCCTCGAGTGGGGGTCGAACCCACAACCAATCGGTTTTACAGGCACACTTTGTGCCGCTGCGCCACGACTGGCCTCATCGTGTAACACATTTCACACAAAAATCATTTTTTTATATACATTGACATTTATTAAACAATACAAATTTTCTGGAAAATATACTGATTACATCATAAAAGATAATATAAGTATAATAAACGATATCTATGTATTTTTTTATTATTATAACACTCTTCTAATAATAAGTGGCGTTGAGTTTCGTCACTCAATACGGAATGTCCTGGATTCGGTGGAAAGTAGGGAAGGGAGTAACTTGACACTAAGTACCGTGCGGGATACAACGTAAAGCTGATTTTTTTTAAAACTGAGTTAAATATACATTTTAAAATTACCTAATCATAAGGATTTTTGATAACATTTTTAGAGAATCTGCCACCAGTAACCTAATATAAATTCTTATTAGAACTACTGCTATTAGAGAAGAAGACATAATCTCAATTCTCTATTTTCAATATAATTCAATTTTTCAAATTACAATTTATATTGAATTCTAAAACTTACAAATTTTCAATTGAAATTGTATAATAAATTTGAATTCCAAAGGGAATTCTGGGTATTAGTTGGATATTAAGTATTCTTAAATCGCGAAAGTTTTAAAAATACGATTGACCTTGACATACATATGTTTAAATGGTATTCTGATTTTTTTTTATAAAAGCAAAGTTATAATAAGTTTTATAATAAAAAAAACGGTCATTTGGTCGTTAATCTACTGTAAAATAAAATAATGACGTGTCAAATTTATGTTTCATTATTAATTTTCGTTACACGAGAATGCTTTGCGATTTTTTTAATTTAATAAGATTTTAGGACACTGTGGAGCACTGAGACAGCGTTTGGCTGTATAGTAGATGTGGGTTCGATCCCGACTAGGAGAAAAGAATCAATTTCGTTTTCCCGCTCTGGTAATATAAATTGCGGTATTGAGTTTCGCCACTCACACGCGACGTTTCAAATTTGGCCAGTAAGTGGAGAACGGAGTCGGTCGGTTGTAGGTTTTGAACCCACAATTAAATCTCAATAATTCCTGCTATTGAATATTCTCAATAGAAGAAATGATTTAGATTTAAATTATTTTAACTTACTCACACACTTTTCTCATTCCGACACTCAGTCATCACTCAGTCATTGTATGATTCGAATTCGATTGAAGTGTCTTGACATTAGATTCTTACTGCCCACCCTGCATATGCGGGATACAGCGTGAAGATGAAACATAAAATCAATTTTGGTAAATATTAAATAGCGAGAAATGTAAATATTTATTTATTTTTCAATGTAAGTATTTTTTTACCTTCACGCTACATCCTGCACATGGCAAGAGAAGAGAAGATACCACTCTGTTCAGCCATTAAGAAACTTCCTTTCCCTTTCTCCATTGTTGCGTGGCGGTACTTAACGCCGCGCTGTGCCATTACCAGAGAAAATTAGAAAAGATAAATATTACTGAACATACAACATTTTAAAAGTGGATTAGTTATAAGAAAAAAACAATATATACTAATATATAACTATGAATCAACATAAGGAAAGAACAAAACAACGATTTGATAGAAACAAAAGTATAAGTATACAAAGAAAGCTATAAGAGACGAAGCCAACCTTTTAACAATATTTACTATAGGGTACTTACTTCACTCACTATTTGAGATCGTCTTAAAAAGAGTTCTTTTGTCGCTAAGGGGTTCCATTCGCCTGAATTTTTTTTAGATTGTTTAAAAAAAATCAGCTTCACGCTGTATCCCGCACACAACAGGGTAGGCAGAGGGAACCTAGTGTCAAGACACTCCGTTCCCCACTTTCTGCCGAATTCTGGAGGCATTGCGTGTTGAGTGGCAGAACTCAACGCCGCGCTTAACCTCGACTATTTTCAATAAAATCTCGATTTGTATTAGATTTCAATACAAGTGCCTACGCCTATGCGATCGATACACACCTAATCCAAGTTCATTTTGTATTTAGTCCTCTATCAAGGGATTTGGTATTATTAATGAAAAGCCATTTGCCTGATTTACATTGTTTAATTCGACATTTCCCGAATAAATCACTTTTTTTCCAAGATCACGGCCGCATCCCGCATTTATCACGGTAGGGTAGTGGATTAAGGTAGAGGGAACCCGGGAACCTAGTGTTAAGACACGTCGTTCGCATTAAGATACTTTCGTTCCCAACTTTCCACCGAATTCTGGAGTATTATTGAACAAATAACGCAAGCATCGGGTTTTCCACTCTAAATATTAAATGGAAAAACCCGTTGCGCTTCTGGCGCTATAAATAGCTACGCTTAGCTTATTTTCTACAGATAAATTGCGATATTTCAAAACATGATTTCCTGTCCTTTAAATATTTAACTTTTTGTCTGAAAAATTTAAATTGAGTCATTCGTTGCATTTGTCGAGTTCATACTTCATGAAAAATTACGAACATACATACTCGTATATGGTTTTCTCATGGATAACATTATCAGAAACCGACCAAACAAAAATGAAACCACATAGGAAACCCAGCTTCTTATTAAAAAACACATCAAAATCGGTCCTCTCAGTCGAAATTTCTAAGGTAACAAACACAAAAAAAATACATTCGAACTGAGAACCACCTCCTTTTGCAGAAGTCGGTTAAAAATACAACGCAAATTACTCATAGCAAGTATATAGCCATACTATAAATATTTTTTATTTGCGTAGGCTCGAAAACGAGTTTGACAGTTTATTTTCTTACTGCCACCAGCCCTCGATGGTCACGGGCACACTAATGTCAAGTTCATGGTGCCGTATTATAATGATGATCATAAAACTAATATATCGTCGAGGCCACTCGTGGCGCAGGAGAACAAAGTGTGATTGTAAACGGGAAAGGATGTGGGTTCGATTACCGCTCGAAGAAATTAAATCATTTCATTTCTTCGCTTTGGTGTGTCGAGGCGAAGCGCAGCATTAAGTTCCATTACTCGACACGAAATGTCTCTAGAATTCGACGGGACGGAGTGGCTTAACACTAGGCTTCCTCTGCCTACCCTGCAGTGTGCGGGACACAGCGTGAAACAGAAATAAAATAATAAAATAATATGAATATTACAGAGGAATAGACGTTTTATATAATTTTGGTACTACAGATTAAACAACTCGCTGCAAGGCACTGGCAAAATTTACTGAATGTACATTTATGTAGATACAACACTTATAAATTCTAAATAATATGTAATTATTTATTTATAGGCCAGTTGTGGCGCAAGGACACAAAGTGTACTGTAAATCGACTGGTTGTGGGTTCGTTCCCCGCTCGAGGAGTTGAAATATTTACTTAAATTTATATTTCCATTTCTTCGCTCTGGTATCGAGGCAAAGCGCGGAGCTGAGTTCCGCCACTCAACCCGCAATGCCTCCAAAACTCGGCGGAAAGTGGGGAACGGTGTATCGTAACACTAGGTTCCCTCTGCCTACCCTGCTGTGTGCGGGATACAGCGTGAAGCCGATTTAGAATTTAATAATTTATAACGAATGTGCTATAGGTATGTAGTACTACTGCATTTTTGCTCCACTTCTCACATATACATACTATGGAACAGTGCTCTGCTAACACATATAGAGCACATTGTTTAGACATTCTAGACTAAAACGGTTCGCTAACAATCAAATAGGTATATCGACATGTATTGTTTACTAGGAAAATTCCTATGAAATAGGTAAACGTTTTTTTTTGTATTCTTAGAGAATTAATATAAGATAGATAGATAAAAAAGAGAGTATAATCATTCAATAAGTGGCGGAACTCATCGCCGCGCTTCGCCTCGACACCAGAGCGAAGAAATGAAAATTTAAATGTAAATAAATATATTATTAATTCTTTGTTTGTTGAGGCCGGTCGTGGTGCAGAGGCACGACGTGTGACTGTAAAACCGACTGGCTGTGGGTTTGATCCCCACTCGAGTTTGTTAATATAATGATTATGCTATAGGTACTGGGGCAGTGGTACAAGCGCGTGACTGCAAACGCGACGATTGTGGGCTCTATTCCCATTCGAGACTATTAAATATTTCAAATGTTCATTTTCCTTAATGCTAATTTGCATGTCGAGTGGCGGAACTCAACGGCGCGCTGTGCCTCGATACCAGACCGGTAAAATGGAAATATAAAATAAAATAAATATTTCATCCCATCGAGTGGGGATCGAACCCACAACACACACACATTTTGTACCCATCACACAACATACCTACAATTGGCTTCCATATTACAAGAACGTACGCAAATTATACGATAAAAGTAATAATTAGCTAACGATAACATTTTTTTATTCATAGTTATAACAAAATGCGATAACAATTTTTATTTATAGAAAATACTAGCGAATACTAGCAACATACTCACGACTTCGACCGCTTACTATTGTAATAAAATATTAAATAAATAAATAAGCTTCACGCTGAATCACGCACGCAGCAGGGTAGGCAGAGGGAAGCTAGTGTTGCGACACTCCGTTCTCTATTTTCCCCCGAATTACGAAGGTATTGCGTGTTGAGTAAATAATACCAGAGCGAAGAAACAAAAATATGAATTTAAATAAGTATTTAAATAAATATTTTAATTTCCTCGAGTAGGGATCGAAGCCTCAACCAGTAGCGTTTACTGTCACACATTTGTACCCCTGCGCTACGACTGGCCTAATTCTATTCCTAGCATTATTACCAAATTATTCAAAATCTTTACACAAATTGTAGCGTATGCTTTATTCTCATGTATAAGCTATATTACTGTAAAGTTTCATCTAAATCCATTCAGTAGTTTTTGTGTAAAAGTGAAACAAACATCCAACCTCACAAACTTTCCCATATATAATATTAGTAGGATAAGTAGTATTTACGTATTCGCCTAACGATCTAAATTACAAAAAATATTGATATATAATTAACTCTATTCTATTCTAGCATTCAATGTGGAAGATAATTGGCGTGTCCATTAATAATATTACGTAAAAACATGAAAATATTTTAACAATAGAACAGTTAAATTGTAATTATGATATATCATTGAGGCCAGTCGTGGCGCAGTGGCACAAAGTGTGACTGTAAAACCGACTGGTTGTGGGTTCGATCCCCACTCGAGGAGATGAAATATTTACTTAAATTTATATTTCCATTTCTTCGCTCTGGTGTCGAGGCAAAGCGCGGCGTTGAGTACTGCCACTCAATACGCAATGCCTCCAGAATTTGGCAGAAAGTAGGGAACGGAGTGTCTTTACACAAGGTTGCCTCTGCTTTCCCCGCTGTGTGCGGGATACCGCGTGAAGCTGTTTTTTTTATGATATATGATTGAGGCTAATCATGGCGCAGGCGCACAACCGTGTGACTGTAAACGCGACAGGCTGTGGGTTTGATTCCCACTCGGGTAAATGAAATATTTAATATTTTCATTTCCTCTCTCTGGTAAGGAGTCAGGAGGCAAAGCGCGGCGTTGAGTTTCGCCACTGAACACACAATGTCTCCAGAATTCGTCGGAAAGTGGGGAGCGCTTTGTCTACACTGCTACATGCGCAATATATCGTAAAGCTAATAAAGAAAGTATTGTGGATATACTTAAATATTATAAATATATATGAAAAGTAGAAAAAAATACAACAATATTTGTACCCAAGCGTACACGTACAAGAGCTACCAAAGATAGTATTTTTTTTTTAAATCTTACCTTTTAACAACAGCATAAGTAGCACCGACTGTCAATCCAATATTAAATGCACTCATCCACAACAGTGACATGGCTTTAACTTATTTAAAAAAAATAATATATTTTTTTAAAAAACGTTCATCACTATTATTAAAAAAATATATATTAAAAAACAACAATTTTTATCGACCAATAGTAAATTTTACACTTTTTATTAGTTAATTCCAACAAAAAAACAAACAATAACGTCACAGATAAAAATAAATTAATTAAATTAAATATCACAATTATTTCTATACAAAATATTTAATTAATAATTGAAAATACAGATTAAATACAAATTGAGTTTAATTCACTTTTAACATATTATCCGATAGCTACACTGTTTCGCGCGGGCGACTCCAAATGAATGGTTGAGTGAGTCTGTCTAGCAAGGTCCTTTACAATATACGTACTCCCCGCTTCTAACTGTAAGAGCTAGGTAAAATGTTATAACATAAAAGTAATCTTGAGGCCAGTCGTGGCGCAGCGGCCCGAGGTGTGACTGTAAAACCGTCTGGTTGTGGGTTCCATCCCCACTCGAGGAGATGAAATATTTGCTTAAATTTATATTTCCATTTCTTCGCTCTGGTGTCGAGGTTAAGCGCGGCGTTGAGTTCTGCCACTCAACATGCAATGCCTTCAGAATTCGGCAGAAAGTGGGGAACGGAGTGTCTTAACACTGGGTTCTTAGGCAGAGCCTACCCTGCTGTGCTGTGTGCGGGATACAGCGTGAAGCAAAAAATAAAAGTAATTTTTTGTGAGCTGAAAAATATATAAAAAATAAAAATTATTTGTAAAAATAGATAGTTTTAGTACTAATTTCAACATTTTATAACATTAAAATTGACTATTGTTCATATTCTTGTGAATAAAAATATTTTTTCACATATAGCAAGATCAATCCGTTTCCATTTTCTTGCTCAAATTCGAGACCTAACGTGTAGAGTGTTAGAACTCAACGCCGCTATATAAAAAATGGCTCTGTATGGATAAATAATATTTAATAAACCAAAATTATGTTTTCTTTGTCATTGTGAAAAATTATTATTATTTTGACTTCATACACTTTTTTTTTAATTACTATTTTTATTGAATGTTTACTCGTATGAGTATGATTTTTTTAATAATTGACTATGTTGAAATTGAAGCCTTCACAATCTTTAGAAGGTCACACAAAATCTATTGTCTAAATCTGAAAGTTGAGGCCAGTCGTGGTGCATTGGCACCCAGTGCGACTGTAAAATTGACTGGTTGTGGCTTCGATCCCCACTCGAGGAAATGAAATATTTATTTACATTTATCTTTTCGTTTCTTCGCTCTAGTGTCGAGGCAAATTGCCGCGTTGAGTTCCGCCACTCAACACGCAATGCCTCCAGAACTCGGCGAAAAGTGGGGAACGGAGTGTTTTAACACTAGGTTCCCTTTGCCTACCCTGCTGTGTGCGGGATACAGCGTGAAACTGATTTAACTTTGATTTTAAGTCTGAAAGTTACTGTCATATAATAACAAACACCTGGAGGTCACTTTACAACCTAACTTTAGATGTAATTAACAGTTCTGCTGTATTAGTAGCTAGTATTTCTTTGAATTTGTTTTTATATATCCGTTCACCTTTCCTAATTTAACGTACTTGATAGTTGTTAAAAATAAAAAAGAATAGTAAGAAAAATAAGCTCCTGCTATTTTCGTTATTTATTCATATTTCATAGGGAAGAAAAGTTCCCAATGGAAAAATAAGATTATAGGAAGTTTCGTGAAAGACATTTTTTTAGATTTTATTAAAAGTAGAAATGGTGCCAGTGACAGTGATATAACTTATCGTTATATCACTGTCATATCAATATTAAAATACCTCTCTTCCGGGACAACAATCTTTCCTCCCAAGACTGGATGGATTTATATTTTTTGTGTAATATAAGAAAACGTTCTTAAAGTAAAGATTTCCTTTTAATGAAATTTGATCATTCTTAAAATATAACTTTTCGTTTACTTAAAATACTTACTTCAAAAATAAAAAATAAAGAAGTGAAAAATATTACCTTTATACTATATTTACAAAAAAATAAATAATCTTGACATTATCTATCATACAAGAACTTTATTTCAACCACATTATAAGGTAGAGTGAAGTCATTGAACACTAACGTACTGTGGGTTGATGATGTGTGTGATAGCCACGGAACCTGTAATAAGGAAAGACACTTTGTTCCCCACTTTCCGCCAAGTTCTGGAGGCATTGCGTGTTCAGTGGCGGAACTCAACGTCGCGCTCTGCCTCGACACCAGAGCGAAGAAACGAAAATATTAAATGTTTCATTTCCTCGAAAATCCTCGGGGAAATCGAACCCACAACCAATAACGTTTACAAGTCACACGCCTGTGCCCTTGGCCGCACTTTCTGCCGGAATCTAAGACACGTTGCGCATGGATACAAGCGCATGACTACAAACGCGACAGGTCGAGGGTTCGATTCCCACTCAAGGAAATTAAATATTATTATTGAGCGAAGAAATAAAAATTTTAAATATTTTCATTTCTTTGCTCGACACCAAAGTGAAAGCAAAGCGGGGCAAAGTTGAGCTCCGCTACTCAACACGCACTGCGACCGAACTTCGGCGGAAAGTGGAGAGCGGAGTGTCTTAACACGAGGCTCTCCTTGTCTACCTTGTATACAAGGTGGAAACGGGATACAGCGTTAACCTAAGTAAAAAAACACAATTATTTAACTTTCCTCCGTTATCCGCTATTAGCCAACAGCGTCAGGTGCATACAAATTTGAATAACAATCTTCTAAAGTATTTAGCAATTAAACGTCCCGTTAGAAAGCCAAAAGGTTTCTGTTTCAAAGTACCTTTGAATTGGGTTCCCGTTCCGACATGCACTGGCCTACGTGATCTTATACACGTGTTGATGGAGATAGTATTAATAATCAGACTTCAGATTCATTGAAATTGTGGATTGGAAAAATTGGAATTTGTAACATTAAAAGATATATGGAATAAGAAGGCTTCTCATTTTAGTTAGTAAATTCTCAATGTAATCTTTCTTTACTTTTTTCACGCGAAATGACCAAAGGCACTCCTTTCTCTACTTTCCACCTAAATTCGAGACATCGCTTAATAAGAGACCTACTTATAATACCACGCTGTGATGGCTTATATTTTTCAACGGGGTAACGGAGTGTCTAAACACTAGGCTCCCTCTGCCTACCCCACTAGATACAGCGGGATACAGCGAAAAGTAAAAAAAAAAGAAATAACAAAACCAACAATGTAAACAAATTAACGATATATTTCTTTAAATATAAAATATAATTTGATGATAAAATATTCTAGTTTCTTAATTAAGATGATGTTAATAAAACTAAACAAAAGAAATTAAATCAATTATGAAACGACAAACAAAAGTTGAGAAGAAATAGGAATAATTTAAATTACAAATTTTCTTAGAATAACTACTATAGTAAATTGAGCCTGAAGCTGAATCTTTGAATCTCTTATATTGAGACTTACGTAGTCTTAAAAAATATATTTTAGATTCACGATTTATTATGATATTGTTATATATATGATTTGATCATTTGTTTACCTTTTTGTATAAAAAGATAAATCAAGTGGGTATTTTGATAATAAATTGATTGTTACACTTTGTGTCTTGCTACCAAGCTCAATAAATGAATCTACATTAAATATTGTATTATTTAAACATAATAGTGGCGACGAGGCTAAATTTGTAAAAAATGGATTATAAAGCAGTGAAATTTGATGGATTTAACCCGAAAATCGACATTTGGGACAATTACATTGATAGACTAAAATTTTGTTTTGAGGCTAATGGAATCATGTTGGATGGGGCAAAACGAGCAAATTTCTTTACTGTGTGTGGTGCCGAAGTGTTTGAGACATTCTTAGCATTAATTACACCAAGAAAAGCTAGTGATGTAACATTCAATGAAATTGAGGTT
>JAATLQ010032717.1:0-15231 GCA_013421005.1 Heliconius erato x Heliconius himera
TTTTAGCCATAATACACTTAAAATAATACCAAAATGCTTAAATTAATAAATAAATATATCTAAAATGGCAAAATATTTGACTTATCTATAAAATTGTATTTTTAAAACGCATTCAAAGTAGCGGGACAAGAAAAGACACAAAATGTACACTTTTTCTGATTATGACCCATGAAGGTAAACTCCACTAACAATTCAATTTCGTTTACTGTATTGTATAATAATAATATACTTTATTCAAGTGTTAGTTTTGGTTAGTAAATAATATTTCTTACAGACTAGGTTAGTTATTATTACATTTTAAATAAATGTTACAATGCACACAAATTATCGCCGCACCGTCCTGTTTGCAACGGAACAGTAATGATTCATGTATATGCAATTAAAGCTTATTTTCTATATATAATTATTTGCATTACTGAGTGTCATAATAACATGTACCTATGAAAAAAATAACTTGAAGCATAGCTGCCATTACATTGTTTTAAAAATGTAACTTTTATTGAAAAGCCCTTAGGCAACAGAGCTGCTCCTTGGGCCAGAGGTGGCTCTGTATTCACTTGACAATAACTGACTATTTACTACTTAAATGAAGTATATTTCAATTTGAATTTTATTTATAACAACATACAACAACTGTTTATGTTAATTTGATTTCTTATAGGAATTTATTGTGATAATCCTGTGTTATCTATAACAGAGATACAGCTTAGTGACATAAAAGAATGTAACTTGTCGCTAAAAATGTGTATTAACAAGTATGGTAGTATTGCGATAAACAGATAGAGGTTGACTACTGTCAATAAGTGACTAAAGACTCCTCCTGCTTTACTCCAGCTTTTGCAATTAGTTAACAAGGAATTTTGTAACTTTAATAAATTGAAACTAAATATCATATGCCGAGAGAGATATTTAACATTGAATAAAATTGTTTGTTTGGGCTAAATAATTTGGTAAACTGGCTAACTGTGACTATTCCACTTCCAATTATGTCATGTAATTATGGAAAAAAGTGTGTCTTTAGTGTAATTTGTGAAATTAATAGTATTTTGTTCAAAGTTCAAAATAAATAAATTGGCATTATTACTTAAAAATCTCATAACCCAAATTATTATAAAGATAAATACATAAAATTTTAGAAATGTAATTAAAAAAAGGACCCTACAAATAGTATACTTTACATGTAGTGTATGTGATTTTACATATATGTAAAAAAGGTATAACGTATAAGTAAAGGAAATAGATCAGATAAATAAAAAAAAAATGTTTATTAACCGGACAACCAATGATCCAAAAATGTTAGTAAAATACAATAAAGCTTAATATCTAGTGTTAGTACTTAATAACTAATAGTGACTTGGAAATGTCACACATATGCCAGATATTAATTTAAATACAAAAATAAGAATAAATAAAGAAGAGGATAGAACAGAAAAGAAAACTCAATTGAATAGGAATGAATAGAATGAAAAATTAAATATATTTATAAAAAAATATTATTATTGCAATTGAAAGGATACCAAGTTTATTCAGTAGAAGTCATACATATTTGCCAAATTATACAATCTTGGTTGAAAAAAAGTAGACATAAGGTCACTTCTATATTTATCGTTACTCCGCACCAAGAGAATGATTTTTTCTTGACCTGTTAGAAGCTTCCCAGACAGTTACAATGGTTACCAAATAGGTGGTAGAAGAGCACAGGCATATCACCGCGCATTTATATGTTGTTATGTATCCCAACAGATTTATGCTGGCAGTTGATCAATTCATTTTCATATCTCAGAAATAGTAAACTAATGCTACATTTTGGCTGCTGAGTTCATTATTAAACATTGAAATATTTTTGATACAGCTACAAATCCGAAATACTTTTCAGTAAACAAAATTCATATAAAATATATAATCTCAGGTTCAAAATTAAATTGTGTGTGAAATTATGTTGTGTACAGTAGAAGGTAGGGAAGAATATTTCTCTGTCCAAATGGTCGGCCGTTGTGCGACTAAACGTCACTAAGGACTCATAGCTTATATTTCCAAAAATGGGTGAGACACAAGAGACTGAGATACACTATTCTAGGAAGTCCAATTCATATCCAAATAACATCTGTTGCTCCAGGCTCCGAAGGCCTTATAAAATATCGAGATTCAAGATGTGGTGGACGTATCTCTGGCCAGATAGTTTGCTGGACGCGCGATTAGACGTCACCAAGGGATCATAACTTTTTTATTTCCAAAATGGACATGAGACACCAAAGACTAGCATACAATTTTCAAGAAGGACATGTCTGCATAAAAGCTGTTTGTTCCAAACCTAGGAGGACAAACTTTATACTATAGATACTTAGTCACTGAGCACTAGTGCACTATATAAGGGACTTACAAATTGAGAAGCTAGCTGAAGGCTAGTGCATTCAAATAAAAGGACAATGAACAAGTCTGCTAAAGATTAGGACAACGGTGAAACGATATTTTTTTAAACATATTATATATTTTTATTAAATATCTTAAAACTTCTGGATTTAATATATATTTTGGTTTTATTTTAATTTGTTATTGATTCAGAAATTATATATTTTAAATGTTAATTTTGAAACTTTCAAAACACAAAGACTAAATAAATTGTTATACTAAAATTTTACTTTGTTTAATTTTTTTCACTTGAAAGGCATTTTAAATAAAACCAAAAAATACTTTTTTATACATTAGCATTTATACAACGAAAAGAAACAACAAAGCTGGTCGTGACGTCTCCTGATATTACAAAAGTCGTAGAAGTTGCCGTGAAGCTTACGCCTTCTTTGCCTTGTCTGTAGCGCGGTACTTTATACCGTCTCCAGAATTCGACGGGTGGCCTGAGTTTAAAGACTCAAAAGGGGATTCTCCAGCACCAGATATGTTGGTACCTTCCTTTGGTTGTTGTCTCTAAGTGCCGCTATCATATTCCAGGTAGGGGTGGGGGCTGGGCGCCGGAGCCCGGTATTACCTAATACGAAACGCAGTAAATATATATAGCATAAATCCTACCTCTCTCCCCATGCGTGATTCCATTGCTGGCGACGTGACTCGTACTTTAGTCACCTTTTACGACACCATCAGTACCAGGGTAATGTTATTATTACCCTACCAGGATATTAATCACATTACCCTGCATTATAGCAGGCTCTGGAACTTACGAAGGAACTAGTGCTAAAGTAGGCTTTGGAAGTGATGGAGAAGCTAATGGAGGAGGAGCTGGAGCAGGAGCAGTATATGGCGGTAATGGAGGAGGAGCTGGAGCAGGAGCAGTATATGGCGGTAATGGAGGAGAAGCTGGAGCAGGAGCAGGATCTGGCGATAATCGGGGAGGAACTGGCGCAGGAAAACAATTTGACTACAATGAAGAAGGAGCTGGTACAGGAGAAGGATTTGGCGATAATGGAGGAGTGGCTGGTGCTGGAGCGGGATCTGGCTCTGGAGGAAATGGAGGAGAGCGAGCACTGGGGCAAGTTCCGAAAGTAACGGTATTTTCAACATTGGTTTAGGTAATGGAGCCGGAACTTGTGCAGGGTTAGGATCTGGAGGGACTGGTGCTGGAAGTGAATCTTCAAGCGGGAATGCGCAAATCCCTGGCATTGATGTTAGTTTTGGTTTAGCCTGAGGCTGTTTTAAATAATAATTCCAAATATTTTAATTATTTACTGTTTGAATAACAAATAATATCAGCATAATTATCAGCATACTTATATTATTCTACCATATCAGATTTTCAGATTTTTTTGTGATACATTCTTGTATCACAAAATGTGTCTGTCTCCTTGTACATTTCAACTTTGTAATAAGAAGCAACAGTCTAACTTCAAGCAATAGTCTAAAGTAAATCATTCAATTAAATTTAATTAAACACTATTAATATAGGTAACTTGAGACCAGTGGTGGCGCAGTGGCACGAGGTGACTGTAAAACCGACTAGTTGTGGGTTTCCCACTCGAGGAGATGAAATATTTACTTAAATTTATATTTCCATTTCTTCGCTCTGGTGTCGAGGTTAAGCGCATCGTTGAGTTCTGCCACTCAACACGCAATGCCTCCAGAAATCGGCAGAAAGTGGGGAACGGAGTGTCTTAACACTAGGTTCCCTCTGTCTACCCTGCTGGGTGCGGGATACAGCGTGAAGCTTATTTAATTTTTTTTTACTATTAATCTATTATTCACTATCCGCTACGTCACAAAGCCCTCAATTCATTTTGAAGTTCTATCATATCGGACCATATTATATTATAATATAATATAAGAAATATTATAATATGGTCCGGTATGATAGAAAATAAGTAAAAAAAAATACTATTTCGTTACGTATTTCGTTTGGTTACCTAAAAAAAATAATCGAAGAACGTATTATTTGATTTTGGTTACGGAGAATAACGGACGATATTCACAAGTGACCTGCATGAGACGCCTCTCATGCAGGTCACAGGAAATAGAAGAGCGAGGCGCGAGCGCTGCGCTTCATCGTCAAACAAGCCGTTGTTCACTGGAAGGAGTGTCGAGTCACAGCCTTTGCTTGGCATTAAATGACATCTAATTTGATTGACGAGCCCTATCCCCGGTCGTATGGCAAGTGCTTCTCATTTCAATCGTATTCCCGCGGGCTCGGTAGTCTACTCTCGCTCCGAGCAATATGGTAGGCTATTCTCACTCGCACCTCACGACTGAATTCTATATTTTATTAAATAAAAGTATTTTTTTATTAAATAAAAGGCTTCTTACCCCCAACACAACTATTTTTATTCACTATTCAAAATACATGAAGGTGGTTATGATTTTCCATGAACAGTAGTCACGGCTGCATCCAAGATTTAACTAGCTTTTTTACTTTATATTTAGTAATAGAAAATTTTGCTGCATTTGAAGCACGTTGTGCCTAGGAATAAGGATTGTAACCGTGCGAAAAAAAAAACTTTTTCCAGATGTTTTGTTAATTAGTAGTTTTCCTTTTTATGCCTCTCGTACTTCTATCCTTGCTACGCTACATGACATTATTTCTTATTACATTTTTTTATCTTAGGGTAAATTTATTTATATCATAAATTACAGTAAGCTAATATATTCATACATTTATTCTACACTAGAGCCATCCGCGCACTTCGCCTACTTGAACTATACGCATATTTATTTAGATGTCGTTACATACATAGGTACAAAGCTTCACTCCGTATCCCTTGCGGTGTAATCCGAAAGAACGGAGCGCCAAACGCTATGGTCTCTACATACCCCTTTCGCCTCATTCAATTATCTCTCTCTCTCTATCTCGTCATACTTTCCAAATATACCACTTCATTCACTTGTTCTAATATCTTACTATTTACAGTAAACTTGCGTTCTGTTCTTTCTTCATTTATTTCAAATACCAGTTCTTTTGTTTTACTCTCATTCAGGCTTAGGCCATCATTGTCACATCCATCAGTCAGAATGGTGATTAATGCATGCAACTAGCACTGCATCATCTGCTTACAGCAGGCAATTTACATTCAAGTCACTTACTTTCACTCCCATATCACCTTGTTTCACTTCTTGAACACAAATATTTCACTTCCTCGAGTGGGGATCGAACCCACAACGAGTCGATTTTACAGTCACACTTTGTGCCTCTGCGCCACGACTGGCCTCGATTACTGGTATTTAAAAAATATTTAGAAAAAGATTTAGAATGTCGGGATAAAAAATAGCCTATACTATGTTTCTCCATAACCATTAACTTTTTATGTTAGTTCCATGACAATCAGTTCACATGTCTCGGACAAACAGAAAGAGAGACAAATAAAATTTTTAATATTTAATATTTACAACAACAGAACAGAAACATGTTTGTTTCTCTTTCAATATCATGTAAAGGACTAGATATATGCACTTGAAAAAATATGCTGTAGCCAATTCAATAAAACAGTTGTATAAATAAAATAATTCCTTAAGAAAGTAGCAATTTCGTCAACCAATATTCTTTGAATTATTATATTTTTTTTTTAGTTTAAATACCCCTAGTCATATTTTTTCTTATTTATCTTCCATATGTACAGACATAGATCAGTTATGATTTTATTATAGGTTTAGATTTCCGAACATGTTGGGGGCGCACGTTGTTAACCTAAGTATGAAATATAAGTTGGGTACCCAATGTTATATAAAACATCAATTATGCATCATTGATGCTAATAATAATTAATGCCTATGAGAAAACTTTAACGTTTTTAAACTTTGTCTAACAATAAATAATAAGCTTCAACATTTACGGCTTTATATTACTTGATTAAATGGAACATATTTTTTTATCAGCTTCACGCTGTATAGTGTTAAGTCACTGAATTTTGTTAAGGCATTACGTGTTGAGTGGCGGAACTTAACGTCGAGCATTTGCCTAGGTGCCAGAACAAAAAATTAAAATATTAATAAATAATAGTTAACTCCAATTCGAATCGAAGCCATAACCCTCGCGGTTACAACCACATATTCGTGCCCCTAAGCCAGGAAGGCTTCAAAATCAGAAAATACAAATATACTAAGTCGGCGGAAAATCTTGAAAACATTAATTTTCCAGTAATTTATTGGGCACATATGGAGTTTAGATGTTTTTTTTTAAATTATCAACATTCTGAAAACGGAAAACTTTTAGCAACAGCTGGTCGCATCGAAACTACAAGCATCGCATTTATTGTATATTCTTGTCATTATTAGGTAGGTATATTAAATTATTAAAATATTTAAGCACGCATTTCATAATTTATTGACTGAGTTTAAAAGAGGTTGTTTATTATTATTACTTTCGTTAATATTATGAATATAAAAAAAAATACATATGTTGAGACCAGTAGTGGCACAGGAGCACAAAGTGTGACTGTAAATCCAACTGGTTGTGGGCCCGACTCGAGGAAATTGAATATTTATTTATATTTATATTTTCATTTCTTCGCTCTGGTGTCCAGGCAAAGCGCGGCGTTGAGTCCCGCCACTCAACACGCAATGCCTCCAGAACTCGGCAAAAAGTGGGGAACGGAGTATCTTGACACTAGGCCCTCTGCCTATCCTGCTGTGTGCGGGATACAGCGTAAAGCTGATATATTTATGTGTTTTTATTTTTTTTAACATGTATTAAGTTTATGCATTTGACGTCCCAATATTTATATCAGCACTCAACAGACAGACCGCCGACACGTCTACTCTCACGTATTACCAGAGTGTCAAACTTTATGGAGAAAATATTAATTATCTCCCTGCGTGGGAATCGAACTCACAACCGTCGCGTATACAATAGGCGGCGTCACAACGAATGTAGCAGGTTGTGGGCAAAATATCTGTATAAATAAAGTTTGAAGTTTGTGAGGATAAAACAAAAACTATTGAACGATTTAAATGAAATTTACAGTAGCATATCCTATACCTCAGAATAACACGAGGTTTTACATGATTTTGTATAATTTGGCTATAATTATAGAATAAATCTAAGCTGGCAAAGCCGTACGTAAGTCGCTAGTGTAATTAATATAAATAAGTAATAAACAATAAAAGTGCATTTGTGTTTATTTAGAATGCAATTGTGTTATTTTCTGTTGTGTTCTGTTCTAGTATAAATAACGGAGGTGTTTTGTTTAAACTCATTAAATAAAGTACAACTTTCAAGATGAATACAACCGTCGCTTTATTCTTGGTGTTGGTAAGATTTTTATTTTTTTTTAATTATTTTTATCTTTTTCTTACTTGAAGTAATAATGATTAATCAGATCAAATAATCTATTTATATAAAAGGACTTGTGCTGACTGACTGAGTAACCGCTGTGCGTAGAAACGTGAAATTTGTGCAGATGTTTATTTTCATATTCTGGACATCCACTAAGAAGGGATTTTGAAAAATTTTTTAAATAAGGGTTGAAAGTTTGTATGGATTTTTTTTAAATTGGCAACGATTCTTATTAAATTTTAAATCCAGACACTTAAAAATATTTAATTGAACACGTGTTTCACGGTTTTTAAGAAGTCACCCCTTAAGGGTTCAAATAAGGGGTTTAAAGTTCATAGGAAAAATCTTTAAATCGCCACCGATTTTTATAAATATTTAAATTCAGACTGTTAAAAATATTTTATTGAACACGTGTTTCGTGGTTTTTTAGAATTCACTCCTAATAAGCGGGCGAAGCCACGCGCGCCCTCTAGTCATTTATATTTTTATCTCGCATTCATCAAATTAATGTTATAAATGTGAAATTCAATTTATTTGTTACGCTTTCGAGCCAAAACTATTATGACTATGTACGTATATTCTTCGAGGTATTAGTAAAGACGTAGGATACTTTTTAATATATATAATACTTTCCTTAATCCTTTAATAATATATAATACTTTTAGTAAGTATTAGCGAAAGAAGCCGCGTTTGAGCCTCTAGAAAAATATATAACATGAACCTTTCTTTTTTAACCGCTGACGCAAAAGGATTAGCTCTTTTCTAATTGATAAAATGGTGGTGAACTTGTTTACTATGTTGTTAGTCTCTGTAGGGAGTTTTTTAGAAATTTCCGCTACCTAAATATCATTGCTAAGAAATTATTATACGCTTGTTAATGAATAACTTGAACGGCCCCTTACAACAACATAACATATTTAACAAATAGCTCTTGCAAGATAGTAATCCTCAGCATTATCTTGCACACAGCAAGCTTGTCAGAGGGAACCTAGTGTTAAGACATTCCATTCCCCACTTTCCGCCGAAATCTGGAGGAATTACGTGTTGAGTGGCGGAACTCAACGCCGCTATTTGCCTCAACACCAGTGCGAAGAAAAGAAAATATAATTTTAAATAAATATTTCATGTCCTCGAGTGCGGATCGAACCCACAACCAGTCGATTTTGCAGTCACACTTTGTATCTCTGCACCACGACTGGCCTCTCTTTTTAGTACTTTTCTTGTAAAGATTCCGTTCCTTTTAGGAAAAAATATAATAAAATCCTTTATGTTTTGTTTTTCAGTGTCTGATGGCAGTCCAGGCTTTACCAAGTAAGGCTTTTTAAAATAATTTTAAGTGTTAATCGAACAGTGTCAACTGAAATTATAATTAAAATATCATTAAACTTATATGGTCTATAGATACTGAGAGCGCGAAACTGACTCACATTTTTCCGATTTTATTAGTTTACTTTCTCCGATTGTTTAGCTTACTTAAAAAAACATATATCTTCCTAGGCTCAAATATTGTAGCAAAAACAATTGTTACTGCGGTAGTTATAATAATTATTATGGAAAGAAAATTCTATATGTATATAAAGAAATTGTTTATTTTTTACATTTTCGAAGTATTCAATCCACACTAAGGATAGGTATCTGTTGCCAATGATTATCCATAGCAACAGTGCTTCCAAAAATCTCCCTACAGCCATGCTCCATCATAAATAAGTTCAACCGACAAAACAACTGTATAACACTTTTGACTTTTTGCCGTGTGACACCGGCCTAGAATAGGATCATCCTGGTACTGGTGGTGTCGTAAGAGGCGACTAAAGTACGTGTGGTAGAGTCACGTCGCCAGCAATGGCAATACGCATGGGCAGACTCGACCGGATAATTACCACCCCCGGCATTTACAACCGGCGTGAAGTAATGGCTTTATGCCACCACGTTTCGCTTCAGGTAAGGCCGGACTCCGGAGCCCAACCCACCTTACAGGTAGGCAACGCTCCTGTAGCTCCTGTGGTTTTGCACAAGGTCGTGGGCGACGGTAATCATTTGCCATCAGGTGACCCGTTCGTTTGCGTTGTCTTTTCCATAAAAAAAAAGACGTAACTCGATAAGAACGTGTAACTCAATGGACGAATCGCTTGGACGGTTTCCAAGAGGCGTGGGTTCTAGTACCCAGCTGAACATCTCATATTTGAACGTCCCGGGAATTCAAATATTTATACGTGTTCTAAAAATCTTTTAGGATGTTGTTTAATCAAGCTTCCCGCTACGGAAAACTATTTATCAAGATATTCTATTCTCTGTTTTCCTACAAAATTGAAGACAGAGAAATAAAAATAAAACTTAAGTGAACTTAACTTAGCTTCACGCTTTATCCCTTGCAGGGTAGTCAGAGAGAACGGAGCGCCAAACGCTACGGTCTCTACATACCTCTTTCGCCTCGTCCACTGTCATCAACCTCTTCATACATGCCCTTCGGGGGGTCCTCAAGCTTTTTACGTGACTTTCATCCAGTATCTTTGATACTGTGTTTTCGAAGGTCAACCGAGGTCTCCCCCTATCTCTCTTACCGCTCACTTTTCCATCATAAATCTTTTTTGCCATTCTTTCATCACTCATTTGTTCGACGTGCCCAAACCAGCTGAGCACGTTCTTCTTCATTCTCAATGTGACATCCTCGCAAATACCTGCCATTCTGTGTACCTCTTCATTGCGGATTCGATCAGCTAAGCTGACTCCGCATATCCTACCAAGAGATCGCATCTCCACAGCATTCATATTTCTTTCATTTTTCTTCTGTAATACCCACGTTTCGCTTTCGCAAAATTGCATTGTGTACGGCTAAACGCCCAGCTGTGCTGACGTTTCGCCGTCTCATCAATGCAGCTAAGGCTCCGTTAACTCTGTTACCGGCAGCAATACGCCTTTCCACATCCATCTCGTATCTTCCATCTCTTCTGAACATACTTCCCAAGTCTTAATCTTACCATTTACACTGATCTTGCATTCCGTCCTTTCTTCATTTCTTTCAAAAATCTGAATAATTATATCATAAAATAATTAAATATTTATTTATTTAAAATAAATATTTTCAAAAAATAAAAATAATTTAAATATAATCATTTATTTATTTAATATTTTGCAATTTCTCGCTCTACTACATAATAAGGCAAAGCGCGGAGTTGAGTTCCGTCAGTCAAATTAAGGTATTGCTAGACAATTCGACGGAAAGTGGAGAACGGAATGTCTTAACGTTATCTTCCCTCTGTCTACCCTGCTATATAACGCCCAATGTTAATAATCTTCTACATATATGGAACAATCGAAGCTTGACGTAGGAGTTAGATAGATTATTAATATTGGGCGTAAGAGACACAGCGTAAAGCTTACACAAAATAATTTCTTAGAGTATTGTCGTGTTTCTAGAAATTTATAATTTGTTTATAATATATTTTTTCAGATCTGCTGCCCATAGGAGGTGAGATGTTATTTTATTTAAACTAATTGTACTTTTTTACAATTAATTGATTTAACATTATTAAATATACAAACAAAATATATGATTGTTATAATAATGATGTTCCCACTCGGGGGAATGTAATATTTAATATTTTAATTTTCACTTTCTAGAAATGTGGCAAAGCGTGGTGTAAAATTCCGCCACTATAACTTTAATTTTAAATCCACGCACTGTTATCATTATTTATTAATGATAACATTGCGTGGATTAATAATATTGTATAGTAAGATTTGTTTAATAATATATTTTGTACTTTACTTTAAAATTATTGAAGTGAATTATAAAAAAATAAAAGGAATGGGAAACAGTTACTACTTTCTCCGTATCCTATATCTGGATCTTACTATTTGCTTACACAAAATTTATAAATGTCCGTAAATGGGATCTATGGGGACTTTTTGTTCAGTGTGGAAACGTCAGTGTTACTTTTAATGGAACAGTATATTGGATAAAATATTTTGAACTCATACCTATAGAAATTAATCAAGATACCTCAACAGTTTAGATGTAGGATTTTTTTTTTCATTTCACGATGTTTATCCATACCTGTTTTTCGTGTGACACAGTTACGTATATATACCAATAACGTAACACATACTACTACAAAAAAAAATATTGTATTAGATTATGAGTACTTTTATAGAGTAGTTAAAACTGTGGTTTCATTTAAAGTGGTACTGACACTTTCATCCTGTATATTATTGTAATCTTGTATATATCAACCATTCCAATCAGATTATTATTTTAGATCATAATAAGCCCAATAATATATATATTTTCAATTTTTGTTTTAACAGGAGGATGTAATAATGGAAATAATTGCGGTGGGGGAGGGGCTGGGGCAGGCGCAGGCGCAGGATCCGGCGGTAATGGAGGAGGAGCTGGCGCAGGAGCAGGATCTGGTGGTAATGGAGCAGGAGCTGGCGCTGGCGCAGGCTCTGGAGGTAACGGAGGGGGGGCTGGTGCAGGAGCGGGATCTGGAGGTGCTGGTGCCGGAAGTGGATCTGGCTCAGGATGCAATGACCTATTTCCTAGCCTTGGTTTGGGCCTTGGCTTGGCTTAAGGCTGCTTAGATTATTACATTTATGTAATAGAATAATTATTTCAAATATTTAATCAATTACTTTTATTATTTTTGTGAATAAAAGCATATATATAATTTGTTTTTTATTCTGCCTCATCTGATCTCCTGAATTCATACTTTATAAGCTGAGAGAAACGTAACTTCCGATCTTCCGATAAAAAGGAAAACTAGAGAAATATACTTATTTAGAAAAGTAGAGACTTCTCTCCACACGCCAATAGCAAGCAAAGTTCAAATTGAAATTCAATTCAAATTCAAAACAGTTTATTACCCTTTTATGACTATACTAATACGATTTAACTAACAAGCGAAAGAATAAAACTAAAATAAAATAAATATAAAAATTAAACAAGTAAAAAAACAAAACAGTAAAAGGAGTGAGGCTCAGCGAATGCTGTGAGACCTGTTGTCTGCAGCGTTGTTTTTCAGTCTCATACTAATTCACAATATTTAAATAGAAATAAATATATTCAGGAGAGGGGTGTGAAAATTCGGAACGCCAATTTGTACATAGTGTATCACTTTAAAAAAATATAAACACTTATTATATTTGTTATTTCTACTTCATAAAACAAAGTATGAAAAATAAGTTATAAAAAACTAATTATAAAGAGAAAAAAAAAACAACTCATGCTATATGTTATTCCATTTTAAGTAGATAGAAAAAAGAAGAAAAAAATTAAAGAAAACGCATTCCAAACTCTTGAAACTCTTCAGTTTCCAAAAATATATAATAATATAATATATATACATAGTTTCATTTAAAACACACAACCATAGTTTTTTATGTATTTTTGTTACTAATTAAATACTGAATTGATAATGCCAGTCGTGGCGCAGGGGCACAAAGTGCGCCTGTAAATCGACTGGTTGTGGATTCGATCCCCACTCGAGGAGATGAAATGTTTTATTACATTTTTATTTTCGTTTCTCCGCTCTGGTGTCGAGGGAAAAGCGCGGCGTTGAGTTTCGCCACTCAACATGCAATGCCTCCAGAAATTGGCGGAAAGTCTTAACACTAGGTTCCTTCTACCTACCCAGCAGTGTGCGGGATACAGCGGGAAGCTGGAGAAAGAAATTAAATACTAAATCAACAGTAAGTAGGTATCCGAATGGATTAAGTAAAAGAATCTTTCCATAAGACGTTGACTGAGTATAGTTATGAAGGTCGAAAATATTATAATTAAGAAAGAATATATGTGTATGTTTGATTTTTTTTTGTAAGTCTAAAATTGATCAGTTGCTATAGTATATATTTGATAATAGTATTTGTATGTAAAGTTCTATACTACTCGTGTATGATACATGATACTTTTAAAAGTGGTAGGTAACTCAGACGAGGTTCAGTGTATAAGTTCAATATATCAAAATTATTAACATGATTTAATATAGCCACAATCTTTTCAATTCGAATCAGTAGTTTCCGAAATTAACTCGTTAACCAAACAATAAGTTTAAAAAATTAAGTAATCTAAGTATACTTAAATATTCAAATAATATAAGCAGTTAAAGTAAAAAGGAAATTACAACAGTCATAATTTGGTTTATTTATAGATGTGTAAATGCCGTGAAAAATATACTTTTTTTGGTTAATATTCAATGTAAAGAATTGATCTATCTGAATATACTTAATTTAGTTATTTATATTGTTGAATTCACGTCTGTGAATGCGGGATTGTATGTTTAACCCTATTTGGGTACCCAATGTTATGCAAAACATCAATTATACATCGTTACAGCCCATGAGAAAAATATAACGTTTTTAAACTTTGTCTACCAATAAATAAAAAACTGCAACATTCAGGCGGCTTTATATTACTTGATTAAACGGGACTTATTTTTTTTATCAGCTTCACGCTGTATCCCGCATAGTGTTAAGTTACTCCATTCCTCACTTGCCACCGAATTTTTCAAGGCCTTACGTGTGGAGTGGCGGAACTTAACGTCGAGCATTTGTCTTGGTGCTAGAACAAAGAAATGAAAATATTAATAAATAATAATTAAATCTAACGAATGGGAATCGGACCTATAACCCTCGCGGTTATCCCTCGCGGTACCACATATTTGTGCTCTTACGCCAGGAAGGCTTCAAAATCGGAAAATACAAAAATGCTAAGTCGGCGAAAAAACTTGAAAGCATTCATTTTCCAGTAATTTATTGCGCACATATGGAGTTAAGATGTTTTTTTTAAATCATTTAAAAAAAAACAACATTCTGAAAATAGTAAACTTTTAGCGACAGCTGATCGCATCGAACCTACAACCATCGCATTTTTTGTATATTCTTGTCATTATTAGGTAGTCATAAGAAATTATTAAAATAATTAAAGACGCATTTCATAATTTATTGACTGATTATAAAAGAGGATGTTTATTATTATTAATTTCGTTAATATTATGAATATTAAAAAAATACATATGTTGAGACCAGTCGTGGCACAGAAGCACAAAGTGTGACTGTAAAACCGACTGGAGGAAATGAAATATTTATTTAAATTTATATTTTCATTTCCTCAACATGCAATGCCTCCAGAACTCGGCGAAAAGTGGGGAACGGAGTATCTTAATACTAGGCCCTCTGCCTTTTTTTTTTTTTTTTTTCTTTTTCGTGAGGAAATCCTGTTACGGATACCGGCCCGAGTGGGGACTCGAGCGCGGTTATGTGGGACTCGCGGACTGAAGGCGGAGGCGCAATGAAGAGGTACACAGAATGGCAGGTACTAGCGAGGATGTCACGGTGAGAATGAAGAAGAACGTGCTCAGCTGGTTTGGGCACGTCGAACGAATGAGTGATGAAAGAATGGCAAAAAAGATTTATGATGGAAAAGTGAGCGGTAAGAGAGGTAGGGGGAGACCTCGGTTGACCTTCGAAAACACAGTATCAAAGATACTGGAGGAAGGTCACGTAAAAAGCATGAGGACCCCCCG
>JAATLQ010032718.1:0-15237 GCA_013421005.1 Heliconius erato x Heliconius himera
GATTATCCTTACATTCCCACCAAAAAACTCTCTCTGTATCTGGTCTAGGGCAGGTACACAGTCCTAGGGCCAAAGGGCCCCCTAACGATGCACCCATATTGATGGTTGCCGCTCGAGACCACGGCCAGATGGCCTTGATGCCGTTCCCCAGCGCCAGAAGAAAGGAGCTGGACTAGAGAATGCTTCAATGCTAGCTCTTTAGTAAAGTAGATTTAGAAACAATTGCATATATTTTGGAGTTCTTTAAATCATCATCAATCATCAATCTTTCGTTTAAATATTTTTACATAAAATAATAATAGGTAGACTACCTATTACGTTGTTTATGATTTTTACCATTTAAGTATTCTGTTGTTTGTGTCGTTTGTTTAAGGAACGCAATTCAGTATATTAGATAAATAATTCAGTAGTTTAAGCGGGCGAAGCCGCGAGTGGGTCGCTAGTATAATATATTACAACAGTTTAAAATAACAGTTAAAAAAATATAATATAATGAATAATGAATTATAAAAAATAACAGTATACTATAACATCGTTAAATGTAATATCTTCCATGTACAGACACCGATGAGTTAGGATTTTATTGTAAGTATCGATAAGTTGTGTTTTTATTTCAAACATTCAATTGATGATTCTTATGAGAGATACGAAAATGCGACCTAAAGTTTTAATAACTTTCTCACTACAAATATTCATTGCGTTGCAAACATACACTGTAGGTATATCAAAACACGAACATAATTCAGTGTGTTAATTAAATAATTCTGTGGTTTAAGCGGGCGAAGCCGCGAGCGGGTCGCTAGTCTATATATATAAAAGGACATGTACTTGACTGACTGAGGTAAGACGCACGCACAACCGCTGTGCGTAGAAACGTGAAATTTGAACAGATGTTTATTTTCATAATCTGGACATCCACTAAGAAGGGATTTTGAAAAATTGTAGCCCTAAAGGGATGAAATAGGGGTGAAAGTTTGTATGGATTTTTTTTTAAATCGACACCGATTTTTATAAAATTTGAAATTCAGACTCTTAAAAACATTTCATTGAACACGTGTTTCGTGATTTTTTAGAATTCACCCCGTAAGGGAGCAAATAAGGGATTGAAAGTTTGTATGGAAAAATCTTTAACTTGCCACCGATTTTTATAAAAAATTTAATTCAGACTGTTAAAAATATTTTATTGAACACGTGTTTCGCGGTTTTTTTAGAATTTTAGTGCAAATAAACGAGCAAAGCCGCGCGCGCCCACTAGTAATAAAAATAATAAAATTATCATTTAAAAATAAAACGATATTTGTCAAGAACGACGCACGCACACATAAACCTATCAAAGGGAAACCACCACATACGCCTTATTCCGAAATCGAGTCGTAGTCGTCGTTGTTTAACCTTTAGTAGTATTTTTGTAGCAGGATACGTTTAGGTTATTCGCATCTTTGCGTAGCTGCGTCAAAAAATTCTACGTAAAAAAAATCCTTAGTCTAAACAGTTGAGTTATCTTGATTAATTTCTTTAGGTATGGGTTTAAAATATTTTACCCTATATTCTGTTTCCGTAAAAGGAGCGCTGCCTCTTCCAACCTGTATATATATTTTTCGTTTGCAATAAAATTGACAGAGCGGACCAAATTATACATAATTTCATTTCTTCCCCCTTCTTAGATGAATAAGTAAGGTAGACAAATTGGGGAGTAAGGAGTGTACTCCTTACTCCCCAATTTGTCTACCTAGACCAAAAACGAAAATATTTTTAATTTAAAATTAAATTTAAAATGTAGGACGCTTTCTTGCTTAGCAACGATGTCAACTTTTTGCTTTATTATTTCAAAGTTTTATTCGTACACTTCAGAATATATTTCATTCAAAATTTTTATGTTTTATATTTAAAAATAATCCGTTTAAGTGCAAGTCGGAATCGCCACCGAGGCTTCCGTGCCAATTTCAGGATTGTAGGTCAACGGGAACTACAAAGACAAACTTTAGTTTGCGGTCATATGGATTATTCTTTTATGAATTGAACTATACATATAAATTTGTAATGCTTTTTTTCTCTGAAATTTCTGTAAATTTTTCTTTCAACTTTCAAAAATTTTCAATATTTTTCCCTTTATTTGTAATGTAAATTCTCACTGCATGCCAAATTTCATAAGTGTAGGTACGGTAAGTACCCTATAGGTTTTAATTACGCTGCGATTTTTATACAAAATGCAGCAAGTTTGATGCATAAATTCTTATATATTTTAGCTTAACTTCGCGTTTTTCCCGCCTAACAGCTAATACCTTCAAGTATTAAGATAATACATTCCTTACTTTTCACCCCATTTTCAAGATATTGCGTATTGATATTTCATATTATTAAAATTATAATATTCATACGCCTTATCTTATCTTTATCTTTTATACTCATTCAGATTTCTTGAGCGACTATGATATGTATAAAGTAAGCTAACCAAGATATTGGCTCCGAAGGCTAACATTAGTATACATTCCATATTCCATTACTAAGATGAAAACGTAGTATGCCTTTAAATGGCTTCGTACTACTTGCTTTTACTACTTTCGGAGTGCAATCTACCAGATGTACCAAACTTCTATTTCCGAAAATTGGGCCGAGGTCAAGGTCTTTCTTGTTTCTGATCACAAATTCTAGAATTCAAGCATTGTGGGTTTTTTGTATCCAATAAATTAAAGTAAAGTATCTTTGCATTAAAAATTACATAAACTCTCAAATAAATTTACTGAGGTTTAAGTAAAATAAGATTTTATTATTAAAACTAGCGGCCCCCGTGCGGCTATGCTCGCTTTATATATATAAGAATGTTTATTTAATAGTATTTAAAAAAACCGACCAAGCGCGAGTCGGACTCGCCCACAGGGGGTTCTGTATCTACTAATTTCAGGATTGTGACTGGGAATTACTTTATAGATTTGAAAACTGTACGTAAATGCTCATATCTTTTGACTGCGTTGTATTAAAAATTAGATTAATATGTGATATTATATAAACACCTGTAAGTCGGATGTTTCCATTTGACCACGTAGCTGAAGCCGCAGATCACAGTTTACTAACTACTATAAAAGCCAAAATTTATGTAAACTTATTGCTAATTAATCATGATGGGAATAAAAATCTGTTTCAGTTTCAATCAAAATCTGTAAGAAAAGGTGAATAATTAAAATTTTATAATTATATTTGCAAAGCGATCACTTGAGCTTTTTCATAAAAATCACAGTAACGCTGTGCTTTTATTGATATCGATCACGGATTTTTCGTTCGCCAGCTTCTTGTACGCTTTGCGCTTAAAAATTTAAATGTTGGCGGAATTTAACTCTGCTCTGTCCGAAGATAAACGTTTTTTATATATTTAATTAGTTCAAGTTAGATAAATCTAGAGGCCAGTCGTGGCGCAGGGGCACAAAGTATGACTGTAAATTCGACTGGTTCTGGGTTCGATCCCCACACGAGGAGATGAAATATTTATTTAAATTTATAACTCCATTTCTTCGCTCTGGTGTCGAGGCACAGCGGAGGCGGGAGGGGGAGGTGTTCAGTTGCGCCACTCAACACGCAATGCACGCAATCCTGAATTCGCCGGTGAGGAACCGAGTATCTTAACACTAGGTTCCCTTTGCCTACCTTTCTATGTGCGGAATACAGCGTGAAGCCGACTTATTTTATTTAGATAAGTCCAAGTTATCACTTAATTTTTTCACACGTAATTTTTTGATTTCTCGATATTGGTAAAACAAAACATGGCTTTGAATACGAAAAGAAAAAAACGAAAAGTATATAGATTACCCTAGGCACGATAAAATGTTCAGCTTGAAAAAAAACAAAATACCTACATTAAATCAAACGAAGACAAAAATATTCCATCTCATAATAATTTCAACCATGAAGAGACTGCCTTCCTATTATTTTTCAATTTATAAAGTAAACAGATACCGCACAAGTCGTTTTATTCAGGATTAGTCGGGGCGAAAACACCTTTAATTTTGTCTAAGTAAAGTAAATTCAACTTGGTAACAATGGCCGTTGTGCTAATATAAGCATACTTGATGCACAGTGCGGTAAAGCGTTTACAGCGTTTAATAATGTATACAAATTGTAATAGATTGACAGAGGGAATCTAGTGTTAAGACACTCCGTTCTATGCGCATCAGAGACATTAAGTATTAGGTGGCGGTACAAACATACGTTGTCTTTTTACTAAACCGAAGAAGTGAAGTTGATTTATTTCTACGAGAGCCAATTGAACCTATAACTATTACGTTTACAGACAATGCGCCGCTGTGCCGCGACGACATCCAAAATACTTTAGGGTAAAACTTGGATAGATTCCTCCTAAATTCAAATTTAATTTTGACTTATCAAGCAGAATTTACTTTTGCTTCAAACTCTTGTTTTGGGCATAAATGTTAATTTTTACCACGAAATAGGTTAAAATTATTAAATTTTAACCTATTTCGCGCGTGAGAGCAATAAAATATTTCTTTTATAAAAAACCTATCTGTTTATCGAATGTTTTTCAACGATGAATGAAAACTTCACGCTGTATTAGCTTCACGCTGTATTCCGCACACAGCAGGGTAGGCAGAGGGAACCTAGTGTTAAGACACTCCGTTCCCCACTTTCTGCCGAAATGAATGAAAACGAACAATATTTATATGTAAGTTAAGTTTTTCTTTATTATTCATATTTTTGATTGTTATTTTTGTATCTCATTGGTTTCTCTAGTAGCTTTTATGCTATTATGTGTCATGTCGACGGATCTTTCCTTAATCATTTCCATCAGCTCCTGTCCACCCTGCAGTAGTTAGTAAGCAAAGAATAGTATGATTGATAGATCTTCCGAGGCCCTTCATATATTATAGGCATCGGACATAGCATCACATTAGCTAAGGATGTGTTAGCAAAATGGTTTCCAGATGAAATGACGTTCACAAATATGACGTAACTTTGTGGAGTTAGTTCTGCATTCATTTATTTAGATTGGATTTGTTTTGGAATTTTGTATCGAATTGAAACGGATCCTTTACAAGGCTTGCGGTCCACTCTGCCAGCCAATGAAATAATGAATTAAATATTTAAAATATGCTTATTGTAAGCCATCTATGAATATACGAAAATATATTATAATGTCTATCTATATATATAAAAGGACTTGTGCTGACTGACTGAGGTAAGACGCACGCAGAGCCGTAACCGCTGATGGTAGAAACGTGAAATTTGGGCAGATGTTTATTTTCATATTCTGGACATCCACTAAGAAGGGAATTTGAAAAATTTTAATCCTAAAGGGATGAAATAGGGGTTGAAAGTTTGTATGGAAAAAAATTTTTATCTGTACCGATTTTTATAAAATTTGAAATTCAGGCTCTTAAAAATATTTTATTGAACACGTGTTTCATGGTTTTTAAGAATTCACCCCCTAAGGGTTCAAATAAGGGGTTGAAAGTTTATATGGAAAAATCTTTAAATTGCCACCGATTTTTATAAAAAATTAAATTCAGATTGTTAAAAATATTTTATTGAACACATGTTTCGTGGTTTTTTTAGAATTCACTCCTAATAAGCGGGCGAAGCCGCGCGCGCCCTCTAGTTAGAATATATTTAAACAGTCAAGACATAAATATAATATTCTTTGACAAGGCTTTTTATAAAGTGTAAAAGGCTCTAAGCATCTACCTATCCTTTTAGATAGGGATAGAAGCCTTTTTTAATTTTTTAGAAAAAAAACCACAAAAAATCAATTATTGTTTCTTAAATATGTTCTTAATGCTCCAATCTATTCATCAATCTGTCCAACGTGATTAAAATAAAATTAAAGCCATTACTACTTATGAAGTTACAAAACAGTGAATATTTATATTTTGAATTTTCAAGCATTTTTTGCGTCCGCTGCAAATATATTCGCTGATAAAGTCGAAAAAAAATAGCCTAGCGTAACGGATTATGTGTCAAAAGAGTGGGCGGCGCGTGTAGAATGTATTTAAAAAACGTATTCCCAATTTTTCATTTTTGGAAATAGGATTTTTAGAAAGTGCCCCAATGGGATAGAGGATTTCGTCTAAGCGCGAGCGGGGCAATATTTACATTTATAACTACTACTAATTATACTGCTAAATTACATTTTCTTAAATTAATTTAATAATTAAAGATTTTTCTTATTTTTCATTTTCATTTAAATGGAAGGAAATATCCATTATTCATGAAATGAAAGATTTCTTCATCGGTTACTAATGACTTAATCTTTTTTCTGAAGATTTTAGAAGATTTTAAAGAAAAAGAATGGATTACCTTTTATTATAAAATCGTTGTTTCACCTTTTATAGGCCTAATTGAAAAATGATTACGGTAATTGTGATTTAAAAACGCTTAGGAGTTTCCGCGTAGTAATAAAACATTTTAGCCAGATTTTTCTAACTTTATTGTTTTTTTGGAAGACTTGCAAAATAATATTATTATTATTTTTTTAGTTTTTATTCGGCAGAAAGAGGGTAACGCAGTGTCTTAACACTAGGTTTCCTCTGCCTACCCTACTGTGTGCAGGATACAGCGTGAAGCTGATTTAATTTTTTTAGTAGTGCAGAGGTGTAGGGTCTGATTGCAAATGTTTGTGGGATCGATTCAATATTTTCATTTTCTCATTCCCTATAACACGCAATGTATTGAAAATTGGGTTGGGTGAACCTAAAAATAAAGTTTATAGTTATACTACGAGAATTTATTCTAAAAAATGGCTCAATTGTTTAATCCAATTTTAATGTGTCAACAAAAACTAATCAGAAAAACAGATTCTATATACGGCATAAAGCGTTAAGCTATATTAACCGAATTTCAGAATTAAAATACAAAAGAAACCTATCAAGTGCCTCAGTCCGGCTCGCCGACCGAGAGTTCCGTACCAATTTCAGGATTATAGTTCAACTAGAAGTACAATTAGTAGTACAAAAAATTGAGAAACTTCAGTTCGCAGGCGTATGTTGTATGAAATATACTACAATTATAAGTTTATAATAGTTTTTTTGTGTAATATCAACATTTATTTTTTGGATTTTTGCCTTGATTTATATTGTAATATTTTTATTTGTGCCAAATTTCATAACTGTAGGTCTACTAAAAGTATTTTGATTACTTGCTTCAGATTTGCATCAGATTTTGATTGCGTTGACATAGAAGCTTATTTTTTCTGTACTTCAAAAAATCGTAGACCCAAATATTTGATGATAATTTCAGCTTGATCCCTCCGTGCAATATTGAGATAAATGGAATTGACAGACGAATACAAGGACAGAAAATCATCGTATAGTCGTTCCGTTTTTTCCTTTTGATGTACGGAACCCTAAAAATAAGCATAATCATAAAATTAATAACACATCTACAACATAAAAGATGAGAAACGTTTCATATCCTGTCTTTTACGGCAACTGTTGAGGTTCTATAATATCTTAATAACCAAAGTAAGACGCACGTTACATAGAAATGTTAAAGTCGCTATAACCGACAACTTCGTTCCCGACTATAAAATTCAACGGCTTCCCGCACATAAATTTATTTCGTGAACATGTGTTACTGGAACATAGAACAGAGGGAAAACGTTTAAGAGTCTTACTTTCTATTTCACGCTCTATCCCGCATATGGCGACGTAGGGAAAAGGGAATTGTTGTTAGAGTTCAGATATTCCTCTCCACACTTTTTACCCCGTTTTGTGTGTTAAGTGACATAACACACATTAATTATCTGACGATAATTAAAAAAAAACTCTACTAAAATGGAAATAATTTCGAATACAATCACCCTAAGTTGTAATCGAACCCATAACCATAACAAATTAAATATAATTTCCAATCATCCACTTATAGCCCTTCTCTTTATTCTTAATTATCATCTACGGTTGACGCAGAGGCTGCGTACATCATACAAGACGCGTAACTCGCGAATTGGAGTTTCATTTTATATGAACAGCCGGTGGATTTCTTTGTTCATTTGCATTTGTGATGCGATTTTAATGTTTAATTTTTGCGGAAATGAAAATTTAAATATAACGGTCTTTATATATTGTACCTTTAAATACATTTTAATTTTCCTACGTAAGTTTCTAGGTAGTATTTAAAAATTCTGCTATAGTACTTGATGTCATATTAAGTAAAGTGAGTGGAAAAAAAAATAAAGAAAAAATCTGTGTAATGTATTAAATTTTGTATATGAAAAAAAAACAACATATAAGTTCCAAAATACTTAAGTTTTTTTTATTGAATAACTAGACTAAAAAAATCAAAATTGTTCGTATAATTACCCTTGGCAGTTGGTCAATTATGGTTTCAACATATATTATAGAAAATCTCCAAATAAATTAATAACAAAATTACCTGAGTCACTCTGCTTTTTCAGAGGATTCTGTACCAATTTCAAGATTGTATGTAAACAGGAAATACAACTTATAAAAATTGATAAACTTTACTTAGCGAGCTCTAATATGCCTTTGTTTTCGAACTACAAATATAAATTGGTAATATATATTTTTTTTGCTTTATAAATATAAATTACCATTTTTCGGATTTTTTCGTTTATTATTATTGTAAGTTCTCACTTCGTGCCAAATTTCAAAACTGTAGAGTAGTCAGTATCCTTTAATGTATTCGTATATGCATCAATAACAATATAAAAATAGAAACTTTATTTATTCTATGCACCTAGGGGGACACACCTCGATAGTTCCAAACGATCTCGAGATAAATGGCCTTCACAGACAGACATACGGATAACAAAGTGATCCTTTAAAGATTCCCTGTTTTCTTTTTGAGGTACGGTACTCTAAAAACTACAGAACAAATGGCCAAATCATGTTACGATAAAATGCGGTATTGGGTAACATCTCTTGTTATTTATTACATGTTCACGGTCGAATTACATTGATATAAAATATTATAATTCAATAATTATTATTGAAACCAAATATGTTTTATTTTAATATAATAAATCGACGGTCCCTACGTATAAAACGATATGTCAAAAAAGCAGGTTTACAGGAGAGCAGAATAAAGGTTCAACTTGCTCTTAAAAAAAAAATAAACAACATCATGAATATATGTTTGCAATAATATGTTACTATATTTACAAAGTATAAAATGGCATTTATAAGTATGTAATTTTATGAAATTTTCCTAATAAAACTGCTAGTAGACTGTTTCTACTGTGCCATCAAAATAAAGTCATGTCAGACAAATCTAAGATATCTGTTTATTCAGCGAAAAGAATAAATCATTGTTTTTAAATGGGACTTACATAAATGTTTCATGAAAATATGTAATTGTTACGATATTTTAAAAATAATTCCAAAATATCTATTTATAGTTAGTAATTTATGTGAAAAGTATATTAATGACTACATGTATCTTTATACGTGGTTCTAATTCAAGTAGACGTAATCAGTCATTGAACAGAAAAAGAATTTTGATTAAAAATTAAGCACAATTTATATTGTAATTAATTATATTTTTAGAGTAATTACTAGAGATGCGCCGAATATTTGTTTGGTATTTGGTATTCGGTGTATTCGGCATCTTTTTCAATATCGTATTTGGCCGAATTATTTGGTTATGGTGCCGAATATATTCGGTTCGATTATTTTTATTTAATTGGCTGCACGACACAGTAGATATGAAAGATAATACGTCTTATGTAAGATTTAAATTAAATGAGTAAAGTTAATAAAATATAGCAATTAACTTCATATAAATATTTACTTTGAAACCTCAATTCAACATATTTATTCTTAACTTATAGTTAATACAATCAACATTTCTTTTAAATCAGCAGTTATTTTAAAAATTTAAAATAATATTTGTAAACCACAAATCAACATTTTAAATTTATAATGAATACTAGCGGTCCCGGACGCGGCTTCGCCCACTTGAACTATAAATAAAATATAAACGCTTATTAAGTATATTTATGAAGTTGTTTTCAGTTTTTAATAGGATTGGTAAGGAAATGAAAAAGAATAATAAGTAGAAAAAATTCTTATTATTACAAAAAATATCTAACTAATTTAAATTAACAAAAATAATAAGTAAACGTAACCAAGCTAAAATATTAATAAAAAAAACTAAACAAAACCAGCTACATTATCAATATTATCAAAGTAAATTACGTCCAAAATAATGTAATTAATAATATAAATAATGGTATTAATAATTAGTAATTAACGTGTGTTTTTTTTTATTTAATAAATTAAGATTTCAATGGAAAAGCGGTGGTATCTGACATGTCCGCTCTTCTATATCTGAATATGACCGCCCTTACGTCTATCTTTTACTGTTTTAGGTTAGAAATAGACGAAGTAAATGAAGACATGTAAAGGTATCCGCATCTACGATATATTGTTTTTCTAATGATTGTACTTGTTCTCTTATACGAGTTGTATAATTAGAAAAATAGATAATATTTATAAAAAAATCCTATATAGGCACGAGCGTATGGGCAATCTGAAGCCTTTTATGCAATAAAAAATTTTTTACGTTTTTGACATGACTTTATCTACGTAGGGACCGTCGAAATATTGTATTTGGTGCCGTCGGCGCAATAAGGCGGCGTCTGACTGTGAACGGGACAGTTGTGGACTATTTATTTTTTAAGTTTCACGCTGTATCCAGCACATAACAGGATATGCAGAGAGAACCTAAAAACCTAGTGTTAAGACTTTACGCTCTCCATTAAGACACTTTATTTCCCTACTTTCCGCCGAATTCTTGGGCTGTCTAAATTCCAGATTTCCTCTGTCTACCCTGCTATGCTCGAATCAATCAATCTGCTTTTTGTATCTATTTACTTTTTAGTGACATAATAAGGAATTAAAATTTGTGCGTATAGTAGAAGTTACAATTTTTTCAAATTAAAATTATTTTTTTCAAAATATTATAAATATTTTGCTTAATTATTAGAAATATTTTATTCTAATTATTTTTTATTCAATTTGCAAGTACTTTTGAATTGTCAAATGAACATTAAGCTACCTCTGGCTCGTAAGGCAATTGTTCTGAGTTGTTTGTTGAGTTTAAAACTCAAAAGTTGAACTTTTCAATATAAAGTTTATTATATTTCCTGGAGACTGGATCCTGGTATTAAAAGACTCCGTTCCTCACTTTCCACCAAATTTTGAAGACGTTGTATGGTAAATGGTGAAACTCAACACTGCGTTTTGTTCATCAGAGCAAGAACTTAGGAACAATTAAAATATAATAATTTCATTAAGGAATGAACCCACATCTACATATGAGATACTGTTCGATAAAATTTTAAACTTGAAATATATTTTCCAAACAACTGATTTTCAATGTCGCCAGCGATTCCTTTTACTTCAAAATTTGATTCTTTTGATGCAAATCTGAAAACCAATTACCGGCATGCGGGCAACGTTTGAGCCTGCACCCGCATCGGTGAGCGCTGGGGTTTAAGTAAAGCATATTCTTTGTTGGATCTGGAATTTTGATTGGAAGGAAAAGAATTTTTGTTTAAAGCTGTCAGTATTACAGTACCAGGTAGTTAAATTTTGTATGTAATCAATTCTGTCTTTATCATACGGGAACACGAGGCTTTCGAGGCTGACGTGGTCCAACGGGATATTTGTATACGCGGTGGCTGTGTTTGTGGGTTCGAATCCCACTTTTGGGAATAGTCATACTTAAATGATTGTCTTTCTATTGCTAGACAAATCGGAGTGATTTCGTCCCACATCGCGTAATGTCTCAATAAATTGGACGGAAAGTGGGGAACGGAATGTTTGTGCAAAAAAAGTTATTTAGTTAGGTTTAGTAGAATTTGTATATAGTAAATTTTGATTTTATCATACGTGAACATGGGTAACGTGCGCAGTGCTCTTGGTTCGTTTTATTTATGTTACTATAGTACCGTGGCGGATCCTAAGCCACGCTTTGTCTTGTTACTAGAGCAAGAAAATTAAAATAATTAAGTTTCCTAAATGAGAAACTATCCTCACGTGTACAGTCAAACACCGTATATTTTTTACAAATGTATTTATTGACAGTTGCCATCAATTTGAACCAATGTTTACTATAACAATTCTTCATATCAATGCTTATAGGTGTATACGCACGAATGTTGATTCATGCTTAAATTCCAAACACTCATATGAAAGCAGAGTGATATATCACTACGATTATTTCCAACTTTTTTTAAATCTCAAGAGACTATGAAATTAATCTAAGAAATAAATCTTGCCCGCAGTAAAAACCATGTATTCCATGATAAATTATTGTAAGCAGGACACAAATAGACCTGTATTTTTAGCTTTATTATGATTTGTGTGGATGTTACGCATAAGTAAAGAAATATGACATTCCATTACCCTGAACACGAGGTCGGGATTTCTGTATTACGAAAATTTGTATTACTTTATTGTATATAGGATGGTATTTTTTTCTTTGTTTTGTTTAAATCGTTTATCGCATATTTTGAATAACATTAGGTCAGGTATTTTAATTATGTATGAACATTTTGATGTAGTTTGAATTTGATATTTAAATTTTATTTTAAGTGTCATAAGCATTTATTCGTCCCGGTAACGTCAATAATTAATCTTTGGATGGCGAGCATTTATAATATCTCACTACAGAGTTGGTACAACATAAATAAGTAAAATAATAAATAGCCGTATAACGCCCAATATTAATAACCTATCTCCAACGTCAATCTTAGATTGTTTCATATATCTATCCTATCTCTAGATTGGATAGATATATGAAACAATCTAAGATTGACGTTGGAGATAGGTTATTAATATTGGGCGTAAGAGAATGTCGCAGAGTACGAGTATGAATACGTCAAATTGATTAACTTGGATGTATTCAGAGGATGACAACACTGTTAGTAGTCAATGTTGATTGTCAGTTTTTAGGAAGTGGGGTAAATGACGCTTCGTTCTTAAGTAGTGGGAACGAGCGTTGCGGACATACCCGCCCGGTGGCGCTATCAAGACCAGTCCAGACAAGTCAAGACAAAGTCCATTCGAAAAAATAAAAAAAGATGCAGACTTCACTTCTCCTGACCGCTGCAGAAACATACTGAACTGTTGTACTGAGACGTCATCTTTACCGCGTTCCAAGTATGGAAGATGACCTAACAAGTTAGGCCTGCCCACGCACCCGCTTCGTTACATATAAGCGAAGCCGAGACTATTGTAACGCGAAGGTTGTGAGATCGATTCCTACTTGAGGGAATGATATATATTGAATATTTTAATTTATTCGCTCTGATAACAAGGCCAAATGCAGCGTTGAGTTCCGCCATTCACCACGTAACACTTCGAGAATTCAGCGGAAAAAGGGGAAGTGTCTTATTGGGAGCAGAGTGTCCCTAGCACTTGGTTAGATTTGGTTGCCATATACTCTCTGCCTACCACTCAACTACTTCCTACCACCGTAGTATTTTATTATTTATTTTAGAAAATTGAATAAAACATAATTTATTTACTCAAACAATGTAATCTTTGATGTATATAAAGGAAACAATTACATTGTTAAGCATTTGTGTAATTCCTGACTTATATTTCAGGGAATTTAAGCCTCTACAAAATAAGATAAGTCAGTTCTGAGACATCTCAAAGCCGCTTCGCAATCTACTAAATTGTTCTTGTTCTTTCAAGTCTTCGAGTGGTTGTTTGAAGCACGACCTTGGAATTACCTTTTTTCTACATATTTTTCTATTTTTATCTATTTTTACCAATTTCAAGAATAAAGCGGAAAACCTTGTGTAGATCTCATCTTTTTCCACTTTCTACCTATTGCAGACCGACCAAGTTCGTTGGCGGTATATAAGGTAATAATGAACTATAAGTTTAATCCATCATGGCACAGTGTTTGATCTCATGCGAAATAACAAATTATTAACATTTCTCCGCTTTATAACGCTACGACAATTTCCTGAGAAATTTCTAATCTAATTCATGAGAAAAGTGATAAATGGAGTGTCTTGACACCGATTTTTATCAGCCTACTTTAACTTAGGCGGGATATGGCGTAAAGCTAAAAAAAATATTGAAAAGATTTTTTTTCTTTCTTTTCTTTACTTCTACACTAATATTATAAAACTGAAGAATTTGTTTTAATGATCCACTGATTCAAATTAAAAATATGCTTTGAGTTGTAAAGTTACATTTATAGAAGAAAACTAGGTACAGACTACATTACAGCATGTCAATAATATCGATGTACATAACCCTCTGTACCTACCTGCTACTTCGGGCACTTAGAATGAGTCATGTGTCATGTGTGACATACAACTGATAGTTATTTCCATTCACAAGGCGGACGAAGCCGTATTTAAAAGCTAGTGATATAAAAACAGACAATTGCTCTTATGCAAAAGCTACTAGACTTTGCTATGCTCTTCACTGTACCTGCACCAGACACGGTAATACATACAAATGTGTGTACACTAAACAGCCTATACAAATATTTGGGGACGTTCGCTTCAGATTCATAATATTTATATATAAGTTATATTTACTGTAGTTTTACAATAATATATATTTGAATTAATTTAAACTCTTTATTTTATTTATCACAACCATCTCGCGTAATCAAATAGTAACAAGCAATAATAAAAATAATAGAACGTCAGACTGTAAACGAGACTGTTGTAGATTCGATTTCATATCAGGAGAATGAAATACTTTTGTTTTCCCACTATGATAACAAGATAAAGAATATCTTATTATGATAGTGGGTAAACAAAGGTATATCTCGAATATAGGGCAAAAAGTGGGAACCGGAGTGTCTTAACACTATATTAATAACCCTGCTATATGCGGGATAAATGTGAAGCAAAAGAAAGCGATAATACTTAGAAAAAAATCTTACACAAACATTTGACATAAACTAAACCACTTTAACAAACATGGTCAGAATGCGGAGTTGCCACAAAGTTAATGTATGGGAAACTCGAGAGTCAACAATTTTCTAGCATTTCTACAATTTTAAGCACATCCTCACAATCGCTTTGACATATTAAAATAATACTGGCGGTTGACTATTTTTTTTAGAAATGAACGTGATAATTAATTAATTCTAATTTAGAATTAGAGACATTGATTATCACGTGATAGTTGTGGGTTTGAGTTCCATCGGGTAAAAGATTTTCTTTAATATATTTTCATCCTGGTCTGGCAACGACGGTTCGCTGTCAAAAAAAAAGTAGGAATAGTTTGTGGA
>JAATLQ010032719.1:0-15239 GCA_013421005.1 Heliconius erato x Heliconius himera
AAAGCACAGAGCTTTACATTTAAAAAAAAAAAAAACCTAACCTAACCTAACCTAACAGTTCTACCAGGCTGAACTAGTTTATCCTAACGCTATTAGGCCAAACCAGTTCAGCCTGTAATCAATAAGGCCAAACTAGTTTATCCTAGTGTGGTCAGGAAAAACTAGATCATCCTAGGCCAAACTAGTTTGTCCTAAAATCGGGTTTGTCCGGTGACATATACATACACAAACATGACATTACTTCATACATTCATTCATTAATTAAACTAAAATCTTGCACCTGAACTTTGAACTATTTGAGTCTAACTGACAATTTGCTTAACAGCCACGAAGATTCCGGTTTCTGACTGTTTGAAATAGAGAAACTAAGAACACGAATAGATACTAAAATAGTTATTTTGATGTCTTATAAGATAAAGAATATTAGATTGCTGTCGAGGCAGACGAATTGTATAAGATTTATTTTTACACTCTTTTCTTTTACTTTAGTAGCCGAGTGTCAAGACATTCCGTTCCCTTAATTCTGCAGATATTCGGGACACTATATGTTGAATGGCGTCTCGTTACCTGAGCGAGTAAAAAAAATCTTTACTCAAGTGGAACTGCCATAAAACATCTTCATTGCAGTGTCCGAGGAGCCACTAGAGCTTATATTTACAAAAATCAGCTATATGCTGTATCCTGCACACAGCAGGATAGGCAGAGAGAATCTATTATTTAAAACACTCCGTTCCCCCCTTTCCGCCGAATTCTGGAGGCATTGCGTGACGCCGCGCTTTTGCCTCGAACCCAAACGAAAGAATGAAAATATAAATAAATATTTCACTTCCTCGAGTGGGCATCGAACTCACAAGAAGTCACGTTTGCAGTCACACTTCGTTCCACTGGCCTTTAAATATTTACGCTCTTTATTTATTTGTATTTTAGGAGAAAATTATGGTAAATATAATTTGCACTTAGACACAGTTTATTATGAGGCAGATACTATGAAGTTTTGAATCTTGTGATTTTTTAAATATTGTGTCTCTATTCTTTGATTATAGCGCTCATTAGCTGAGTTACACGTTGTATGGAGTATAGGCAAAGGAGTTTCTTCGGTAAAAACATAGATAGTATAGTAGTATATTACACAATAAGTAAATGCATCTAAAAAAAAGATCAAAACCGGTCAATTGTTTGTCAACGTTATTGTGCAAAATATAAAAGTTGAAAAACTTACAGCTGCTGACGTAATGCGTTCATTTTGTATTAAATGAACGACAATTATAAGTTTGTAATATTTTTTTTCTATGAAATATGTATAAATTTTCATTTTTCGATTTTTTCTTTAATTGTATTGCAAATTCTAATGCCTACAGGAAGAATCAAAATCTATAGGAGTACACCACAAATTTTAATTACACGGCGAATTTCATACAAAATGTAGCAAAATCAATGTAAAAACACTCATATATCTTTATTAGCTTGATTGTTGTCTGTACTCCAAGGAAACGTAGACCAGAATATTTGATATAAATTTCAGGAAGATACATCGACGTGATCTCTAGAGAAAACCTCTTGACAGACTGACAGACGGACCGCAAAAAGATCTTATATTAGTTCCGTATTTTTGTTTTGAGCAAATATGGTAAAGTAGCTTAATAATAAAAAGTATAAAATATTAAGGTATATACATATAGCTTATAGTTTAAAAAATAATACATCGCGAAGACGTTTTCAAAAGCTTTTAATGATATACCTACATACATAACATTACATTTTATTAACGTTATTGTGTCATAATGGGACAGGATCTGACTGTAGAAAATCGTTCGAACCCTATTTAGGTAAACAATTTTTGATTATTGTAATTCCATTCCATCTTTAAAGTTCTACCACTTAACCCGCTTCACACATACTCATAGTTAACGTGACGAAGGTGGATGGCGAGAGTTCTTCATTAGAATGGAAGTAAAACAAGCGTTTCTAACTATGTTTTTATTCCAAAGGTTTAAAAATTTGTAAACATCGTACAATTGATACACACTATTTTATAATCTTTTTAAAATACAATTATCCACTTTTATAATGTATATTTAAACATGTTCCATTAGTCGATATAATATCATTATATTTAAAAAAATTAAAAGTACAGTGCTAATACAAAATTATTATTAGTTATATTTTATTAAATAATAATTATATATATATATATATATATATATATATATATATATATATATATATATATATATATATATATATATATGATAGATATGATGATTATACAGAGTTACATATTTCATTCCTCCAAGTGGGAATTGAACTCACAACCATCACAAAGAAGTGGGGAACGGAGTGTCTTAACACTAGGTGCCTGCCTATCTTGCTGTATGCGGGATACAGCGTGAAACTGATTTAATTTTAATTTATATCACTTTGTCACTCGGTACTTATTTCGCTCTTGACTGTAGAGAATTCCACTTAATTACCTATACCCACATCTAATTAACCTTGCGTGAATTGAAACGTGCTGTTATAATATATTATAATGTAACTTTATAAATTTCTATATAAAGTTCACCTTATATATTATAAAATATTTTAATAGATACATACATAGTGCTCGTGGATGGTAAACATAGTGGTCGTGGGTTCAATTTACGTTTTCCTTAGATATACAAAACGCAGTGTTGAGGTGTGCCACTCAACATAAAATGTCTTGAAAATTGAAAGGAAATTGGAGAGAGTGTTTAATGAAGGTTTTCTCTGCCTAGTCTGTTATATGCGAGAAAAATCAATAATAGCCTTAATAAAAAAAAATATCTTTAAGAATTGCAGAGAAAAATAAAAAAGCACAAACGTGCGCATCCCACTCGAGGGAATGAAATTTTAAATGATATAAAATTGAAGCATTCTCCACTCCACTGTACTTGTATGGCAATAAAGGTAAAACATCCTTTAAGGCAGACAATGTAATTGATACAGTAATGAATTTTAAAACGAAACTAAAAATTTTATATCTTGAAATTTTTAGTGCCAACGTTTTGAACAAATCTGTTCTATTTTAAGTGCCAATAACACTTATATAAGTCGAGCCTGGAGTGTATTGACACTAGAATCTCTGCCCACCCTTATATATAGTAAGGATACATCATTTACGTAACTTACATACATACATATTTGCAATACAATAAAGCTTCCATTTTGAAGAATTACATTACTTTTTAGGGTTCCGTGCCCAAAGGATAAAACGGGACTTCGTGCGCGAGTCCCACTCGCACTTGGCCGGTTCTTTTAGCTTCACACATAATATAGATGGGTCTAACCTCCTAGAGAGACCTCGTGTTAAAACACTCCTTTCCCGACGCACCACCTACTCTTCGAAACTTAATTTTCTGGAAAGGAAATCAAAACCACAACTTTCACGTTCACAGGCATTAACTGTGCCGCTGCACCACGACGGCTTCTTCATAAATAACATTAAATAAATAATTATTCACAAAAAGGTTCTTAACAAAATAGAGAAAGATTAAGAAGGAACTAAATATTATTAGTAGTTATGTAAAATGCGAAAATGCATAAATATAAAATGCATAAATATAATATTTGAGGCCGTCATGGCACAGTGGCGCTAGTGACTGTAACGCAACGGTTGTAGGTTCGATTCCCACTCGTGGAACGAATTATTATTTATTAATATTTAAATTTCTTCGCTCTGGTACAAAGGCAAAACCCCCGCGTTAAGTTCCGCCGTTCAACACGCGATACTTTGAATAATTCGGCGCAAAGTAGTGAACGGAGTGTATTAACCATAGGTTCACTCTGCCTACCGTGCTGTATGCGGGATATAGCATGAGTCTGATTTTTTAAAAATAAATAAACATCAAACTCGAAGGCACTAAAACAAACAAATATCATATAATATGATGGAACAATTTAAATATTTTATGAAGTCGAAACTACTCCCTATAGGTCGTGGAAGCGGCAATTCTCACATATATTGCACCATAAATACATTTCCTTTTGTAGAAAATTGTTTATAATAATTTGTTTTGGCGTTTCTCTAATACTTCCTTGTGATATTAGCTTTTGGCACCAAGAATGGTTATTAGAAAGGATTCAGGATCATAAAATTATGTAAATGGTATTTGGCACGAACTGCACATAATAATCGTTAGGGATTAGAGTGTATGAGTATGAGTGAACAGAGATCACTTTTGGTCTTTTTTTTTTATAGATTATAATTCAATTCTACTAATTTTATAAATGTGAAAGATTGTGAGAATGGCTGTTTGTTCCACTTTCACGCAAAAACTACTGAAAAAATTTGGATAAAACTTTACAGTAATATAGCTTGTCCATCAAAATAGGACATAGGCTACAATTAATATAAATAAACATTTTGTATAATTTGGCTATAAATTAATAATAAGTTTCTTAAGGGCCGCTAGTTGTAATACATAATATGCATAAATTTATTCTCCTTAACAGGAAGGTATGTTTTAAAGAAACAATATAACATATTACATAGACAGAAAGACGTAGTGACGAAGAACAAAACAGAGTGTGGATTCGATTCTCACTAGTGGAAATGAAATATTAAATGCATTCATTTCTTCGCTCTGGTATCATGACAATGAGTGGCCGTGAGTACGGCGAATAGTTCCAGAATACGGCGGAAAGTGGGGAACGGAGTGTCTTAACACTATGATTCCTCTACCTGCTACATACGGGATAAAGCGTGAAACGAAAAAAAAATGCAATTACTAACACACTCACACCATATTTTTTTACTAAACTTGTGAATCTATTATGAACGGATACTGGAGTATAAGCGGCGCATGTGCACCTCACCCTAACATTTATAAAATATAAAACGTCTTACTTCCTGGTATCATATATTTGATCTACGCTAGAAGAAAATTTATGAAGTTAGACCTAATAGAGAGAGAGAGAGCCAATAGTAAAATCATAGGGCCAGACTTTCGTTATTTTGTAAAGCCTAAAAGTTTCTGTACGCGTACACCCAACACTGGTAAGTATTATCAGGGAATGTGGAGTTTGGGTGGTGGTCCCTTTGGCAGTCATTACCTAATAACTGGCTTGCTGGCAGTTACAACCATGCAACCAAGTGTCTGGCAATGGACAACGTGATTTCTAGTATTATTCCCAAGAAAATATAAAAAATAGAGCTTTAAAATTTAACGAAACTTAGGTACATTTTTTATATTTTTACTCCCTAATAATTGTCAAAGTAACCACTCAAAGTATATAGTTATGAGAAAATTGGAGATAAAATTTTCGACAATTTTAAATCATTTTTTTAATCGACTTCTGTAAGAAAAGGATGGTAGGAGGTTATCAATTCGACTGTATTTTTCCGAACCTCAGAACTTTCGACTGGGTGAACCGATTTTGATATTTTTTTTTATTTGAAAGCTAGTGCTTCCTATTTCATTCCATTTTTTTGGTCCATTTCTGGCGGTATCTATGAGAAAATCACATAAGAGTTCAATTTGCATTAAGTATGTCCGCGACAAATGGACGAATAACTCAATATCACGCCAACCGATTCGGATGATTCTTTTTTTATTGGAAAGGATATACTTCAAGAATAGTTTCGTGAAACTTTGATTAGGTTCTTATTATGGGATCCGATTGAAATTGAACAAGTTTGTTTTTTTTTTTTTTGTAAAAAATATAATTATCATACATTGTTAAAATTGGGAATAAAAGGATGTACCCATTTTCAACCGACTTCAAAAAAGGTAGAGATTCCTAATTCGACCGAATATTTTTTATACGTGTTCTTTTCAATATGACAAAATGTTGGTATGCTCAATAATATCTAATTAAGTTTGAAGTTTTACATTGGACAACCACTAACTTGAGAAGCATCCTTTTATATCTTAAAAGTCCCCTCACTTAAAATTGTAAAATAAATTAATTTTTAACCAAAATAACCGACTTGAAACAACGTACTAAAAAGTAAAAAAATATTTTACATAAACTAAATTGTACTTTGATTTTGTTATACTAAAATAATTCAAAAAAGATTTTATAATTTCGAAGTCGGTGCCAAGTAATAAATATTCCTCGCTCTAGCAACGAGGCAAAGCGCAGTCTTGAGTTCCATTATTTACACGCAATACCCTTAAAATTCGGTGAAAATTAAGAAACGAAAGGGTGAAGCTAAAAAAATATAGCGAAGTTTTAGTTTTATTCTGCACTGAAATCGTAAAAATAAGATTTTCACGATTTTTGAAGATTTTAAATATATAACTTTCATTAATTAGACCAGATCAAAAAAGTAAATTCGTAAATACATTATACTAAAACTGTAAAGTATTGTAAATCCGGTTTTCTAAAAATGTATTTGCGATAATACCAAAATATACACAATTAATATAATAATCGAAGAGGCCAGTCGTGGCGCAGGGGCACAAAGTGTGACTGTAAAACCAACTGACACTCGAGGAGATGAAATATTTACTTAAATTTATATTTCCATTTCTTCGCTCTGGTGTCGACGCAAAGCGCGGCGTTGAGTTCTGCCACTCACCACGCAATGCCTCCAGAATTCGGCAGAAAGTGGGGAACGGAGTGTCTTAACACTAGGTTCCCTCTGCCTACCCTGCTGTGTACTGATTTTGATTTAATATAATAATAGAATAAAAAATAAATGTACTAACCCTGTTCAATTATTTTAGTTGCGTAAGATTTCTTTGGAGCTTATGCTTTTCAGGAAAAATTATTAATTTTATTTTAATACTTTATCATGCATACCGTTACCATAAGATCTGTGACACACAGATACACATTATCTTTTTTTTCACATACGTGAAGAATGTTCTTATGTTTTTTTTGTCTAAAGACAAAGAAATCTCACTAGCTCACATCGCATTTTGCCTTTTCTAGAGACTATAAGTTAAGTGAAAACGAATAATTTTACTAATAAAATACACTACTCATTTGAATGAAACTTTTTTTTAAAATTTACATTTCCTTCTAATTAAAATTGAATTTGCTACCAACGCCCATGTCAGACAGTTTTTAACTACGATACATCTTAGTCCTATTAAAATGAGTTGAGGTGGAGGTCGAGAGAGAAACTGATACGGATTAAGCAAACTTAGAGATGCACACTCAGTATTGGTCTAAATCTGGTCAGTCAAACTACGTTTATGGAACAATATAAATACTTAACAATTCTATTCCGTAAAGTTATAGTAGAGTATACTTGTTACTTATATGATTTATTTGACTGCCTATTCATAATGGAAAAGTGAGCCAAAAAGGACAAATTGCGTCCTAAAAAGAAAATATTTCTAAAATGAAACTTGATAACTAAGTTTCATTATCAGAAAGAAAAATAAAGGAAATATATGAGTCAGTTAGTTGTTAAAAATTAAAATTTATCGCGCTATAGCTTTTGACCTAATTTTACATAGATAATGTAAGTTTATGTTATAGCTACGGTGCCAAATAGCTTGCCACTTCATACTCAAGACCGTTCTACATCGACAGTAACTTCTCCAGTACCCTTGGCAGTGAATGTAGAGATTTATTTTAGCTTCACGCTGTATCCCGCATATAGCAGTGTAGGCAGAAGGAACCTAGTGTTAAGATACTCCTTCCCCACATTCCACCCAATTTTTGATACATTGCGTTTTGAGTGGCTCAGCGCTGCAATTTTGTTGACAGAGAAAGCAAATAAAAACATTTCATTTCCACCAGTTTAAATTGAACCCTCAACCATTACATTTATAGTCATGTAAGTTATACCGCTGATGCACGGTGGCCTCAACATTATAGACAAAAAAATCTAAAACAATATCAACGTATACGCCTATGTAGAGCAGCTGAATTATACCGTACCATACACAATGGAAGTCTTATTAAACAGTAGAAAAGAAAAGGTGAGGCCAGTCGTGGCGCAGGGGCACAAAGTATGACTGTAAGTAAAATCGACTGGTTGTGGGTTCGATCCCCACTCGTGGAAATAAAATATTTATTTACATTTATATTTTCATTTCTTCGCTCTGGTGTCGAGGCAAAGCGCGGCGTTGAGTTCCGCCACTCAACACGCAATGCCTCCAGAACTCGGCGAAAAATGGGGAACGGAGTGTCTTAACACAAGCTAATTTAATTGATTTGATTTAAACGAAAAGATATATGTTTGGTGTGAAAATGCGAGATATGTGATAATATAAAAAAAGGTCAGTGTTGACACAGGCGTTACCATGGAAAGTACTTATGCTGCAAGAAACCATTTTATGTAAAGCGTGTTCATGATTTAAGAAATTGTAAATAGTATTGAAGTAAAGAATTCAGCTGAATTATATATGTCTTATTAAATATTAATGGCCCCGCACTTCTTTTTATTTAATATTATTTATACTATTTAAGGAAAATTGTATACTTGACTTATTAAGTATATACTGTTATATACTTAATAAGTCTTAATTTAAATCTTTTGGAATTTTATTTGGAATTGTTTGCAACATACGAGTATGTTGTATTTAATAGATAAATAGGCGATAAGTACACGTTGTTACGACACTCATTCCCGAGCTCATCAAATATTTTTTCTTGTTATTTTTCATAGCGTATTTTCTTTATAACATATTTTCTTTTTACAAATTATAAAAACATAAAGTTAGTTAGATCTTGGACGCATTCACAAATATTGGAAATTCATAACCACTCATTGTAATTAATTATTTTTTTTGTTTTCATGAATAAAATTAGTTACTTATAAAAAAGTTGTTTTTTTTAAACAAAACTATGAAAGGCCGTCTATGACAAACGTCTATGTCAGCGCGTAGGACAAATGCGATTTTTTCCCGTGTAAGTCACAATACTGCGGAAAACCCAGACAAAACATACATTTAGATTTTATTTAAATTTATTGATAGAACTTGCCGATTATACTACGCATTTTTTACTAAGGAGTTATTTTATTAATTCTTCTAACTTATCTGGACTATTACACTTCTTCGCAATATATTCCAGATTTTTATATTACAATGTACATTGTTTTAACTGGACTGTTGTCATTATTCATCAGATTTTCCACATCTTCTATTATTATATATCAATAGAAAATATCTGTTATGCTTGATAACTTTTGCGGAGGCGGCACTTCATTATTTTCTATAATTAAGCTGCACTGTTGTGGTTGTTCATGAAATGTTTCAAATCTTTAATTTTTGTATCATTCGAAAATGCTCATCACATTTAGCTACTTTTGTTATAGCAGCCTTTCATTATTTCTTACAGTTTAGCTAGACTATCGTGGTTATTCATCATAGAATTTAATTATCTCTCTCTTCTCATGGCTTAGCGGGATCACTACGATTCTACATTATGTTTGGAGTTCGTCAGAGTCAAATGTACCCTAAATTCTGTCTAGATTTAATGCTACACAACAAAAAGGCCGGTCGTGGCGCAGCGGCACGAGGTGTGACTGCAAAACCGACTGGTTGTGGGTTCGATCCCCACTCGAGGAGATGAAATATTTACTTAAATTTTTATTTCCATTTCTTCGCTCTGGTGTCGAGGTTAAGCGCGGCGTTGAGCTCTGTCACTCAACACGCAATGCCTCCAGAATTCGGCAGAAAGTGGGGAACGGAGTGTCTTAACACTAGGCCTCTGCCTACCCTGCTGTGTGTGGGATACAGCGTGAAGCAATTTTTTTTTTTTATAGTTTCATATTCTTTTAGGTATTTTAAAGCCCCTAATATTGTTTATTCGCAAATATATGTATATTCAATGTACAGACACTTTTTTTTTACTGTTTTATAATAGCATTGTGACACTTCCGTTCCCCACTTCCTGCCGAAGTCTTTAGACATTACGTATGGAGTGGCGGAACTCAACGGCTCACTTTGCCTCGTTACCAGAGCGACGAAAAGAAAATGTTAAATATTTAATTGCCCGGATGGGCATCGAACCCACAACTGTCGCGTTTATAATCACACGCATGTGCCTCTTTGCCAGGCCTTTTGTTTTTTGTTTTATATATAATAAAACAGAAATAGGCCGTCGTGGCTACACCTGCTCACTTCATTGTAATTATTAAAAAGAAAATATTTTTTTTTTTGAAGGAACGGTTTGTAACGATCCATACCAGAACTAAAATGTGTAGGTAAATTCAAAATAACAATAATTTATAAAAAAATATTATAAATATAATTTACAACATTATTTAATTTATAGCTTACCATAATTACAATCTTATAAATAATAGTTTAGTTCAGTTCTTTAATTACGCGTTCCGTTCACAAGTAATATTAAAGTGACGTAATATACCGTAGGTAAAACACGCAGATATAAATTATATTTATTAAAAATAATTTAATAATTATATATAATCATTGTAAATTATAATTTAAAATAAATAATAACATAATTAATATTTTAATTATTATAAAATATTATGTTGGCTGAATAAGCTAATGTCAACGTCAAAGTCAAGGGGAAGGAAAGAATGAGAGGGGAGATGGCGGACGCATCTGAGGAAGGATGGATGTTAAAAATGTTTAGAGAAGTTTTAATTTATAATTAATATATATTTTGTTATGCTAAATATTCAAAAAGCATGTGAGATTATGTCTTCAATTGTGATATAAGTATTTGAGGCTACTAAGATAAGTTATAAGTGCTTTCACTATTTACGATTGTTTGTTTTGGAATACTTCGTCGGTAAGTTTTTATTAGATTATTATTAAAACAAAGACGAGGGATATTAATGCATATAATGCCGTCAATATCCAGAGATAAATATTATTTATTTAGTTAATGGAGATAAATACATGAACATGTTTTATGAGGTATGTAAAATTACAATTATATTAATGTACGCAAATGCTTGCCGCCATCTTTGTTAGATGCGTGTATGGGAATTGTGAAATGAGAATGAAATAGGTTTGGTGAGTTATAATTACTTATAAATGTAATTTCTATATATATTAGTAAATATTTAACATGTTACTATAAAAGGAAATATAAATATAATAGTATATTTTATAATATGATATAAAACTATTATATCAAAATACGTATTTATAATTTATAAATATTACATAATATGAGTCTATTTAATGTCCTACAATAAAGGTAATCTGTCAATATATTTAATTAAATATCATAAAAATGTTAGACAGTAACCAAATATTAATTACTTACAATTTATACGACTGTTAGAGTTCATTGACCCTATGTTTTACTATTGACTAATATTGTTACAACCGACTGCTGCTTGGCTTCGCTGGTACTAATGTGCTTGGCTAAGTGAATTGCTATGGTATTTATTTTTATATATATTATATTAAGATAGTTTCGCGGTGCCTTGCCGTGCGTCAACGTTAACGCTTGGTGTATGATGGATAGGTGTGCGGAGCTATTTTATGTCCTAGTACTGGTGTATATAGTAGTGTCCGCCTGTCTCATTTGGGTGTGTGATGCTATTTTATGTCCCACTCTGGTGTCTGGACGTCTACGATATTCTTAAGAAATATCACGGAAGATTAAAGCGGACAGAGTATGACATGTTATTTAACATAATATATTTTATTTGTACTTATATTAAATTTGTGGAACATTTCATATTAATAGTATTACCTCTGAATCTCTAAAAGATCTTGGATTACTTACGATCACTACGAAAGGATTCTATCTACTCGTATATTAGACGTATCACAAGCCATACTAAAATATTAAAATTATTATTTAGATAATTTTATCTAAATAATTTTCATTGAGTAGGAGTCAGTTATAGGTTCAAACATTTTTTTTATATCTAATTATCTAATTAATATCTATCTATTTTAAAAAACGTGTTTGAGTAATTTATATAATTTATATATTAAGCAATATTCCTATTGCTTAAGAATATTTTGTGTTAAGAAGCACTCTCATCCAGTAATATAAAAATTGTACCGTTCCCTCAAAAAAATTTTTGAATAATTACAACGAAATGAGCAGGTGTAGGAGCGGCGGAGAAGAATCATAATTTACAAACTCACAATATTGTGCAACGTTTGATTTATATTTCCGCAGTCTCTTATAGAAAGTACGGCGTTGGATTCCATCATTTATCATTAAGTGTCGAAATAAGACATAAAATGGAGAGTTAGATGATGGGGAATCAAAATAATGTTCTCGAACTCTCCGCTATATTTCTATATACCTACCGAATCTATTACACAAATTAGGTCAGAATTTTTTCTATAAAAACCATAACAAAGACAAAATGTGAAAATATTATGAAACCGCGTTAATCAAATGTCGGATGGGGTCAAACGTTCGTGAGTTTATTTAAATTCTGCCCACAGATTTTGGGGCTTACCGCAATGGACACAGGAAGTTTGACGATTTCGGTTTTTCTTGTATTTAATGTTTATAAATTAAATACAAAAAAAATCATTTCATATAAAAGGAGTGCGTGGAATACATGACAAAATTTAATTTATTTGTGTTAAATTACATTTTATTTTGAAACATTTTGACTATTCAAGTCAAAATTAGATTAATAATAAATCACTAAATTATGACCATTACTTACTCTGTATGTGTCATGTATGTGTTTGCTATTTGTATTTGGTTGCATTCAAATCGAACCAACTACTCTTATTAGAAACAAAAACTTTTATTTTTTCATTTTTTATTAACAATTCGCGACACCAATCATAAAATCAAATAACAAATGTAAAAGGTAATGAAATTTTTAAGGAAGGCCGTAATATTATCCTTTCTTAGTAAGGGATTTATGATTGACCCTTGAAGCCCAAAATGGTGACGTTTCGCGTCACCAAAACTTATATTTGATAAAACCAAGTTATTAAGAGTAATGTCAGAGAGACATATAATATACTAGCTACAGCTTCAACTTCAGGCTTTATCTCGCTTAGGGTAGCGGAGAGAACATAGTGTCACGATTCTCCATTCTCCGCTTTCCACCTGGACTACTAATATTGGAGGCAAGAAAACGACTATCGGTTTTCCACGGTTTCTTTTACCAAACAAAGTACGACGTTGGATTCCATCACTTATCATAAATTTTTTTCATGCCTGCAATGTTTGAAAATATATTCAAAATTGTACTTGTTAATGGGATCCTCTGAGATGTCTCTGTGTGCCAATGTCAATTTCAGCCAGAATTTTGATGAAAGCATACAGAGGAAAAAAGAGATATCGATATCGATATAGAGTTGCATGTGGTATTTTTAAATTTGCAGAAAACCTTTGACTGTGTCCCGTGAATTTATTCGATAAGAATTGCAATTTAAAGGGAGCTCTGAAGCCTATCTCTAAATTATAACAAACTCTTCACGATAACAGTAGGGGTTCGCTAGGATTCGACTCTTATTCCATTTTTATTCCATGCATAGAGCGAGATACTACATCGGTTTACATTCAGAACCTTATTTCAAAGCTAATTATATGAAAGCTGATGACATAGCTCTCTAGAGAAAGAAAATCTCAAAGTCATTCCCTTTAATTTATTTCATTTTCAATAAATTTAAAAAACACACTTGCCAATCATTCTTGACTTTCAAAGAATTTGAATAATGGTATGGCTTCTTTGAGGAGCCGGAAATTCTATGAAATGACGAAAAAGGCCGACGTTTATTAAAACGTGTTCGCAGTGACACGAATTAAAGTGACATGCCTTTTTTAGAACATTGTAATTAACATATCATTTACTTATTTGCATATTTATCTTTAAAAAAATAATAGGAAAAGATAATAGAAATAAATTAAGTATGTAAACAATAAAATTTTATTACTGTAACCGATTGCCTACCACTTTTACAATATTTATTGAATAATACTTTGATTCGTGATGTGTCTAATGGTTGCAACCTTTAATCGGTGTTACCGTTAATAGCTTTTAGAGATTCAGACGTATCAATGTTTTAAGTCTTTCTAATAAGATGTTTGATACCACAAGGTTATATGTTTTATTATATATAACCTAAAGGCCAATCTGTGGCCAGTCTTTAGAGGCCAGATATTTTCTTTATTTATTGTATAATTATATGCACTAATAAGTGCGTTAACATACTTCGACTTAACTAAAATGAATAAATATTTTGTTATTCTAAAATTGAAAAACATCACCATTTTTTTAGACCATATCTCAACTTTTAACAATTGGGGCCAAAAGTTTCCGTTTTCTTTATAATTAACTACGCCATTGTAAAATATTATTTTTTTTAGTTTATTGATATACAAATGTTTGGAACAAGAATAGACAAATAGGCAGTCACTAGTACATACCAGTATTTCAGGTATACACCAGTATTTTTGCGCATAAAATAGCGCTATGCACCTATTTATCAAGCCATATAGAACAACAGTGATATATTTTATGTCAACGACTGACATTTAACAATATAATAATATTTCTATTTTTGTCAAAACTCACTTTGATCTATAATATGTGTCGCCCCCATACATATTTTTTTTCCTTTATGAGAAATTAATAAATAATTATGATCGTAACCTTTTTTTTTTTATGGAAAAGGACAAGGCAAACGAGCGTTCGGGTCACCTGATGGTAAGTGATTACCGCCGCCCACGGCCCCGTGCAACACCAGAGGAGCTACAGGTGCGTTGTCGGCCTTTGAGGTGGAGATAGACGCGCTTTTTGAAGGTACCCATGTCATATCGACCTGGAAACACTGCCGCGGGTAGGTCATTCCACAGTTCCGTGGTGCGTGGAAGGAAGTTCCTACGAAACCGCACAGTAGTGGATTGCCACGTATCCAGATGGTGTGGATGATATTTTAGCTTATGTCGTACTGTGCGGTTGGAAAATTCGGCGGCAGGTAACAGGTCAAATAGTTCTTCAGAACACTCGCCATGATAAATGCGATAGAGAACGCACAGCGAGGAAACGTCTCTACGCAAAGCCAAAGTATCAAGCCTTTCACAGATTATTGGGTCCCCAATGATTCGAATGGCTCTGCGTTGTATGCGATCAAATGGTGCAAGCTGATACTGAGGTGAACCAGCCCAGAGATGAGAACAGTACTCCATATGAGGCCGAACCTGGGCCCTATATAGGGCCAAACGGTGTTTTGGCGTGAAGTACCGTCTCGCTCTGTTGATGACCCCCAGTTTCTTCGAGGCCAACTTGGCCTTGCTTTCCAAATGATCGCGATACTGGCAGTCACTCGAAACATTGCGGCCCAATATACTGATACTGGGCGCGGCTGTAAGGGGAATGTTCTGAAAGACTGGTGATA